>LZPO01008179.1:9415-37170 GCA_001675575.1 Neotoma lepida | reverse complement strand
CCATCTCAAGTAACTACAGTGACATCATTAGGGAGTGGAGACAGATCTCTCCTGCAAACCTGAGAAAAAAGAAAAGAAGGAATGAAATTCTACCAATANAGAGATTTCAACTTGGGACTGAGAAAAATATTTGTTTTATTTGNGGAGATGGGCAGTGAGAGTAGGCAAGATAGTACCAATGCCAATTATTAAAATTCTACCAAGCTGGGATATATCTGGTATTCCAATAGCCCAATAGAAGGCATTCTTGCCTCAGACAGTTTCTCTTGAATCTAGTGGTCCTTAAAAGTCTCTAATTGCATTTTACTCATATCCCCTCCTTTACATCTTTTCCAGTTGCTCCCATACTTCTCTGAAAACAGCAGTCATTTTACTACAGTTACAAACCTAAGGATACAAAGAAAAGCCACTGTTCATGAGAACACAGTGAGCCATGGATAGTAGCTAACCATGGTTAATAGAGACATTTCAGAGAGGACAAGAGGTTCCTGGAGCAGGGTTTGCCTCCTTCATCATATTAAAAGGGTTTGTAAGCAGTGAAACATCTCTTTTACACCTTTAATAATGGGTTAGTCAGTGTCCATCCGTACTGGAGAGCCTAAGCAAATAGACACAATAACCATTTAAAGATTTCATGTGTTTATACCTATCCTTCCACCAAAACACTTGGAGGCAATTTATATAGAGCATGATGAATATGTCCTGTGTGAGAGACAGACTTTTCATACAACCGGGAGAAGGAAGAAGCATGAGAAGGAAGTGAGGAAGTGAGGGGGTCTGAAAAAATAGCCACCTTCATTAAGGTTTCAGAGGCAGCAAACTGGGTATTTGAGGCTATAGTAAAAGGTTTTATTTAATTCTATAATTAATGAAGAATTCACCACAGTCTTCAAACTCGAGAGAGTCATGGTCTTNTTTTTCGCTTTTTGAATGAATTCCCTCAATGAAGATGGTGGTGGAGGGTCGTACAGTGGGGAAAAGGCTAATGATGGTGTTAGAAACTTAGCTTATGATTGAGTACTTGCTTGTCATGCACAAGGTTCCTACTGCTCCAGTTCAACCCCTACTGCCACAAACAAAACAAAACTGTCCCAATTAGCTCTATGAATTTGACACAGCCCAGAAGTCCTGAGAAAGCAACCTCAAACTGAGGGATTGCCCTGATCAAACTGGCCTCTTGTCAGGTCTGTGGGTGATTGACCTGATTGTCAATTGATGTAGGGAGGATCAGCCCACTGTGGGTGTCACCATTCCCTACGCCGACGTGAATTCTGAGCTATATAAGAAAGCCAGTTAAGCATGAGCTTTCAAATGAACCAGAAATTAGCATTCCTCCATGGTTTCTGNTTCAAGTTCATTATTGAGTTCCTGCCCTGACTTTTCTCAGTGATAGACTACAAGCTGGAATAAACCTTTTCCTCCTCTAATTTTTTCTTCTTGCCAGAGTTTATTATCACAATAGAATGAAACTAGAACAAAAGCAAACAAAAAACTAGTGAAGGGCAAAGAGCTAAAGGCTATTGAAATAGTTGAGATAAATAACAATATCAACTTGTATGGTATTTGATAGATACAGTTGCTAAAATGACTTCAAAGTGTAAGATTAACTCATTTTATATTTTTAGGGTAGGCCACTGAAGTTGATCCAATATCATTTGAGCTGTAGACCTCTTTTCTCAATTAACATTATGTAAAAAGAAGAAAAAAATTACATTTATCAGAACTTCTCTTGAGGGTTAAATTCATGTGAATGTTTTAACATTTTGTTTTTATTTTTGTGAATGAGTGTGTGTCTGTGTGTGGACATGTGTAGTTGTATTCAGATGCCTGTAGAGGGCAAAAGGGAGTGTTGGGTCCTCTGGAGCTGGGGTTACTCTCAGTTGTGAGCCCCCTGATGTGGGCTCTTGGAACAAATTTGAAAGAATTTAAGAATNAAGCTAGAGAGTGGCCCNAAAATCCCACCCCATACANTCCCAGTGGAAATTTAAAAAGTGCACTCCTGTGATGCATTATTCCTAATAGCCATGGTAAATAACANTGTATGTTCTATCAGTAACTATGGATAAAACCAAACAGACATCCAGAAAACTATTCAGGTGTTGGTATCACTCTTAGAGCAACCCAATCTTTCCTGAGCTCAGAAATCCCTTGATTTCTAATACCTCAATCCCTTCTGAGGGTGGCTTTTCTCATGACTCAGACCTCCCATTAAGGTTTCATCTTTTGTTCTGTTACCTGCTCATGGCCACACCACCATGCTCATGGCCAGGTGTAGGAGAATGTTTCGTCTGGGTCCCACCAAGCTCCAGAGTCCCACAGCTGCTTATAAAATAATTACTCGGAGGCTTATATTAATTATAACTGCTTGGCCATTAGCTCAGGCTTATTACTAACTAGCTCTTACACTTAAACTCAGCCCATTTCTATTAATCTGTATGTTGCCACGTGTTCTGTGGCTTTACCTGCATCCCATTACATGTTGCTCCTTGGGCAACTGGCTGGCATCTCCTGACCCAGCCTTGTTCTTCCCAGAATTCTCCTTGTCTGCTTATCCTGCCTATACTTCCTGCCTGGCTACTGGCCAATGAGCATTTTATTTATCAACTAATCAGAGCAACACATATTAACAGCAAACAGAAAGATATCCCCATCAGGCAGGCTTGCAATGTATGAGCACCAGTGCCACACATACTATTGTCNAACNGTAGCAGCTCTTCCTAGTAGCTTTCTTCTCCCTCCGACTATGCCTTNCCTATCAATTTAATCCATAGAAATTCTTATTTCTTAAGTGAATTTGGGGTTTTGTTCTTTACTGTAAAAAGAAGACTTTATCAAGTTTTGCTTTCTTTCTCTCCCTTTCCTCCCTTCCTAAGTATGTATGTTAGCATGCATTTCTTTTACAGAAGACTGTTTTCCTGTCTTCTGTGCCCAAACCCCTAATTTTANAAATTANATGTATTCTGTATATAAGGTACACATAATAAGCTGGGCAGGGGTAGCACAACCTTTAATCCCAGCACTTGGGAGGCAGAGGCAGGTGGATCTCAGTGAGTTTGAGGCCAGCCTGATGTACAGAGTAAGTTCCAGGACAGCCAGGACTCTTGCACAGAGAAACCCTNTCTGGAAAAACAAACAAACAAATAAAAATGGTACATATAATAGATAATGTGTATTTATAGGTAGTAAGATGATTACTATAGAGAAAAAAATTAACATTTCCATTATCCCACAGTTTCTCCTTTAGTTTTGTAGACAAAGCATGTAAAGTCTACACACTTGGCAGTAATCCAAATCCAGTCCAATTCTATTACCTCTGCCTCTAAGTGGTACTTTCATCTCTCCACATTGGGTTCATCTTACAAGTCTATGGTATACTCTGTCCTACATATTTCTACCACTTCCCTCNCNACTGACCCCTTGTAAACACTCCTTTATTCTCNACCTGTGTTGTGCTTTGGATAGTAAAGGTTNTCCAAAGCTGACCTTTTGAATGCTTGGTTTCCAGTTTGTGACCCTGTTGGAAGATAGTGGGAATGTTTGGAGAAGGGNCTANTGAAAGAAAATGAGGCTATTGTTTGGGGTGGCAATACACTAGAANGAAATAACTAGGAGACTAGAGCCCACCNCTCTCAGAGATGAGAAGCTTTGCTCNGCCNTGTGTCCTCTGCTGTGAAGCTCTGCCTTTTCATAGACCTAACATGATGGGGCCAAACAATCATGATGACAAACTCTGAAACCATGANCCACAATGGACCTATCTCCTTTCAAATTGTTTTCCCCAGGTATTTTGTCACATAAACTGCANAAGTGACTAACATAATTAAATATATGAGCCTGATGCTCAAGAGAGTATGTANCAAAGGAATGGACTTGNNAGTCTTGAGTACAGTGGGGGTGATTCTCTAGGAACACTTTATATTTTGCAGAGGGAATAAGAAGAGTAAGTTAGAGAGAGCACAGGAAACCAACATTTACTGTATAAAGATCCCTCACTGAAGACCCACCAGGAGTAATCAGAGAAGCACAGGGAAACTCAGGAAAGTTTATGCTCCACAGCCAAAGACAGGACTTCAAGAGTAAGAGAATGGTCAACTGNGTTAAATGCTTCGAGAAAGTCACACAAAGTAGGCAGAGCAACAATAGGTGACAGTTAGGAAGTCATCAGTAACTGAAAAGAACAGTGTCTATGGAGGGTAAGGACAAAAGTCATACAGCAGCACCCTGAGAATTGAGGAGGAACTGTAAATAATTCCTCAAGAAGTTTCCTGTGAATGGGAGATACTCAAGGTGTAACTACTGGATATTGGAGACAGTTCTCAATGCTGTAGCATGAGAAAATGTTGTGAGACAAGGGACTTGACACTTTTAGACTATTGGAAATGAGCCACTAAAATCAGGTAATAAACTATTTTGTTGACTTGAACAGATATTAATAATCTATTTCTGGCTTAAAAGTGATCATGAATGGAAAAAGAAGCATTTTTTATGTGTGTACATATATACTCATAGAAAGACAATATACCAAGGTGTTAACCTTATCGTTCAGTAGGGAGAGTAACATAACTTTAATTTTTACTTTTCCTTTTTTAATGGGAAATTAATTTTATTTCTTTTTTCCATATATAGAAACTCCTACTGTAATTATTATTTGTAAATATTTCATTAATTCTTTTAAAATTTCATGAAATGCATTTCAATAATATTCAACCTCTCATTTCTTTTTCTAACTACTACCTGATCCACCCTCACCTCCATACTCCCAANATCCCTGAAAAATGTTCTCTTTTTTAATTTTTTTTAAAATGACCCACCAAGTCCAACTGTACTGCCCATATACTACTGAGTGTGAGACCATGGTTCATAGTTCATGGTTCGTGGTTGATCTACCCGGGGTCATACCCTGAAAGAAAACAGATTCTTCCTCTTCCAGAAGCCATTAACTGTCCATAGCTCCTCAGTTAGGGGTGGGGACACATGAATTCCTGTCCCCTCCATGCTAGAGTGTTGACTGACTTGATTTTGATCAGGCAACTGCAACTGCCATGAATTCATGTGTGCTNTGATCCAGTTATATTCAGAAAACATTGCTTTTTTTTCAGTCTTCTCCACCCTCTGACTCTTAGAATCTTTCTTCCCCCTCTTCCTTGGAAGTCCCTGAGCCTTGAGGATTTGAAATATAAATGTTACATTTCTAGGTCAACACTCCACAGACACTTATCCTATACACTTTGATCAGTTGTGACTTTCTGTGCTACTCACCACCCACTGCACTGTGAGCTCTCCAACCATGGGTTTTGGTCAGGTTTTCAGTACCAGGCATAAGTTTCCTCCTTGTAGACAAGGCCTTAGAGTGGTTGGTTAGTCCTATAACATTCANNTCAGTATTGCACATATGGATATAACTTGCCATGCCAGTCATGATTGTAGCTCATAGGGTTCACATCTGGGAAGCCTGATGATTAGTTTTACCCCCCAAGAGCTTACATAGCAGCGTTTAGTAAGATCCTGATTTTTCCATAACACATGACCAATGTATGTAGTATCTACCATCAAGTTCAAATGGGCAACCAAGAGCAATCTCAACAGCCTATATTGTTTTGGGAGCTCCTGGAACATCTCTAACTAACAACTAGATGGGAGGTATCCCACTCTTGGTACTAGGCTTTTTATATGGCAACCTATGGCTTCTGGGAGGAACAAAATCCCCTCTCTATGATGTGAGAGCCCACAGAGGTTTCCTAGTGAGATCTGAGCTTGCTTCACCCAACANGGCTGCATAAGGGGATGGACTGACCATGGGCATGTTTACCAGGTGTTTGGAAGGGTCTGCACTTGGCTGTGTGGTATGCTTTGATGTAGCAAGGCGGAGGTCTTTTGCCCCATCCCTTGGCATTCCTTTAAAAAGCCCTTTAGAAGACACAGAAGGGGCCGGTGGGTAAGGATCCAGATCCTCCCAAGCTATCCTGTGTTTCTATCTGTCTCTCTTCCCCCTATTTTAATATACTTTCTTTTCCTGTATGTTTAATGTATTAACTGTATATTTAATGTATATGACACTAGGAGTTCCTATTCCATTCTTGTCTATTTGGTGTTGAGAATGCCTCTTGTATAGCTGTGTAAAAATAAAAAGATGCCACTCGATATGATTAATATTTTGCTTTTTATACTTTTTTCTATTATTTTGTCTTGTTTTGCCTTCCTTTATGTATTATCTATGTAATGTCATTATCTTGTATAATGATCAACAACCATGTCAGTAATGAGTAGTAAATTTGAGAAATTTCCTTTACAAAATAGAGAATCAAGATTGAAGGCAAAAGTTTGTGCGGTCCCAGTCCTGCCTGGCTGCCATGGCCGCTTAGACCCAAGTAAACACACACAGGGGCTTACATCATTTTTAAAACTATGACCGTGGCAGGCTTTTCGCTAGCTACTCTTACATCTTAAATTAACCCATTTTATAAATCTATGTTGCCACGTGTTCCACGTGGCTTTACCTGTGTGCCGTTACATGCTGTTCTCTAGATGGCAGAATGGTATCTGCCCAGCTCTGCTTTCTTTCTCTCTCCCCCTAGTTCGAATGTCCTGCCTAACCTTATTCTGCCTTACCATTGGCGAAACAGCTTTATTTATCAACCAATCAGAGCAACACATTTTCAGAAAGACATTCCCATCACAAGATGCTCTTAAATCTGAAGATTTAAGTTGGAGACAAGAAATACCTGGTTCTTTAGCTTGCAGACAGCCCGTCATGAGACTTCTCTGCCTCCATAATTATGTGGGCCTACCCCCTCGTAAATCTACTCTTGGGCATTTCTGAGTTAGGATTTGAAGATGCATCGTCCCCCCACAAGCTCTTGGTGGATGCCTTGGCCCCGCATGGTGGTGATATTTTTAGAGGTGATGAAGACTGAAAAATGAGGCATGGTTGAATGTGCCCTCTCCACTCCTGTCTTACTCTGCTTCCTGACCACCATCAGGTAGACTTATCTGCTCCATCATGCCCTGTTTGCTGTGAGGAATGGACAACTCTTACACTATAAAACTGAAGTTGCTCATGGCAGGAATTCTGCNACAGTGACAAGAAAGCTGATGCCATGTCCTTTTAGTTCTGATGTTCAGAAAGCCCCAATACAAGGTCTCACTTCAGTGTAATAAGGATTATTTTAGGTAATGTGTTAAGACATTCAGGGTAATACTTGGCATGTGAATTATTAATTTTCATTAAGTAATGGCTACTACACAAGTTTAATTACTTGGGATAGGGAAATAAAGTTATGATAACAATGACTTTTGTTTAGGATGATATGATCTGGGAGTTTGATATGGAAAAGGCATTGGGGATGATATATAGGTGGCCCATTAGAAACCACATTTTACAATTTCAGGAATTCTTTTAATCTTTTCGATACCTTTATTTTTTCTTCCATACAAAGACATAAAAAACAGATTGCACACTCAAATAAAATGCCAGAGTCATCTGGAGTGTAACCCAAGTCATCTTGAGAAGCAGCCGTTCCAACTGTCCACTTCAATCTCAACATCTGCAGACACCCTTTCCAGCTGCTGTTCTGGAGGAAGAACTGTGTCTCAGAACAACTGGTGANATCTGTCACTTCTCAATCAGGGGAGCCATGGGCGCATGTCCATGTCCTTCCTTCNTTGAGTTCCTTCTGTCCTCCATTTTTTTGTGGGAACTCATGTCAGTCCCTAGGCAATGTCTTTCATTTCTCTCCTTCCTGCCCTTGGGTTTCTGGAAGAGCATCAAAAAAGAGTAAAACACACTAGCAACTGACCATGTCCCACGTTTGTCCCAACAACTAGACAGAAAGAATACTCTGATTTTCTACCAGACTTCCATGCCTTACTTTCTAGTAACAAATTAACATCAACCCAATTTAACATATTGATAAATGTTTCAATCATAAAGAAAAGAGTTTTTACTAAATTTTAACGTAAGGGCTATGTGAAGAATATAGTGTTTAGGAAAGACATCAAACNAAATCAACATTCTCCAGTGGATTGGCTGGGATGGGAGTGGTGGAACCATTTACAGTAAGTATTTCACTTTATCGAACACACACTGTTGTTCTAGGATCAGAATATACAGCATTAAATAGATTCTACCTTCTAGACACTCCACTATTGATGGAGTGAGACAAAGTGTCAACATATAAGCCTAAAGGGAAAAAAATAGCTGGTGGTGCACTGATATGATAAGGAACTCTGGGGGAGTGTTCTTTCATTTTGATGCCCAGGTAATGTCTTTCAGAGCAAAACAATGACATTGATAACTGCCTTATCTATGTGTATTTATGTATCTGCATGACAAACAAGAGAATTCCTTTTCCCTCCTCTTGCTTGAACTAGAAAATTAGGAGTTAAGGGCCTGTGGAACATATGCTATTATGAGTGGCAGTCATGTGGCTGCCTCAGCCCTTCTGGTGCAAAGTTATGGAGGTGTCTGGTTCAAGCACTTGTCATTTTTTGGTTCCTCTAAGCATAAACAAATAAATTTGCTTCATTTNTGTCCAACATGATTCCTTCATGAAGGTCAGAAAGAGAAACAAATAATGGAGCTGAGATTAAAAATTAAGAGAAAATTAAAAATTAGACCAGCTCTGGGAAAGTTCTGACAAATGTTTTTCATTAGATCAATCACTAATATTCATGCAATCAAAATACATATGTTTAGCGGTCATGAATGTCTCTAGTACTTACCAGAGCAATATAAAAACAAAAACTACAGTAATGATTTTCCCCAGATTAACTTTCTTCTTACTGAGATTAGATTATCTGAAAAACACTCATCAATAATGATCACATGGAGACTGACTGCAAGCACAAGATCAAGCCAGCCAATGGATGGGGGAAGGATTCATAAAGCTCTGCCCCTAGGTGAGGAGCTAGTGACAGCTGATGGTTGCTGGAGAAGGAAGAGTCAGCTTTCTTCAGGGACATGGTCCCTAAGAAGCTGCTGATGCCCCAGCAGTAGATGGACACACAACACACACACACACACACACACACATACACACACACACACACCACTAAGTAGGCTCAGTGGGTTTAAAAAAAAGATGGAGAGAAAGAGAGCATAGAAAACTGGGAGGAAAAACTGATTGGGAGATAGAGAAGGAGTTGGAGGTGAGAAACTAGAGGAGTAGACTTGATCAAAATACATTCTATGCATGTATAAAATTTTCAAACAATAAAAATGCTTAAAATAATAAACCTAAAGTGTAACAAGACTAATACTGGCTGATGAGGATACAGCTTTATGGATATGTCATAGCCATTGAGCATATCCTTTACTTGAATGGATTTTAGGGTGTGTGCATCATATTTCAATAAAGAGGTTGGAAAAACTATCAGAACTATGTATTTTTTCTTTCATTTGGAAANTAGAGTAGTCCAATTTTAGTTTTAGTACCAAAAGAGAAGAATTTTGACAGGCATGTGGGCATATGCCTTAAATTCCAGCACTCAGGAGGCTGAGGTAGGAGAACCAAGTGTTCAAGACCAGTCTAGGCTTTATAGCAAGCTCCAGGACAGCTGAACCTTCACAGCAAGATCCTATCTCAAGAAAGGAGGGTAGAGAAAGCAGAAGGATGAGAAGGAGGAGGAGAGGAGAGAATGGAAGAGTAGGGAGAGAATGGAAGAGAAGACAGGAATTAATTATAATCTAACATCATTGGTGAAGAACAGGCTACAAGTGCAGCTTTTGGCNCCTTTCATGCTCAGATTTATAAAAATATTAAATCTACATGTTAGTATAATTTGGTCATTAAACAAAAGGTAACACAATCAACCTTTCTTAACCATGAGTTCCACACTGGTGAATCCAACCACCAAATTATCAAAAGTATTCAGGGAATATTGTCTGTACTGAAATGTANGGCTTCTTTTCTTGTTCGTATTTCCTAAGCAATACACTGTAACAACTACATCCATAGCTTGTAGAGTAAAAGTAATCTAGAAACAGACTACATGGAAACGTGTGTGTGTTATCAGGAAATAGTATGACATTTTGTAGAAGAGACTTGAGCATCCTTCGATTTTGGTATCCTGTATCCCTGTCTCTTATACACATCTAGATGTTCTCTCTCTCTCTCTCTCTCCCCTCTCTCAATAGCTCCCTTCCTTTCTCCCTCCCCCCTCTTTATTTGTGCATGTGTACAAATTTACTGATAAATTCCTCTATTTAATATATGTGCTTTAAAATTTATTGACAAACATCACTGTTTAATGCAGCTATCTTAAAACTACTATGTAGATTATTAAGCAGGGAAATGTTTAAAAGAATATCCATTCTAAAACTTTGATTTTGCACTGACATTTTACAATATACTCTATTTAGAGCTGATATGAAATAGATATTTAATACTAAGTTATCATAAGAAATACTGAGCAGCGTTTCCAAGGTGCTTATCATAAGCTATGAATGAAGAAGTTAGACTTGGCCTCCTCAAAACTGACAAGNCAAGAGCTTTGAGCTTCCTTCCCTATGGCCGAAATAATGACAGTCCTGTTCTGCCACATACCGAAGAGGGAGGGAGCTTGGTCTGAAGGCACAGGTGCTGTTCAAAGGATTCTGAAAACTCCTGTATTTTGGAATGAGCTCCTCTTTGTGGTTCCACTGGCTCCTTGAATGACCCATCCACTGAGCATTTTCTGTGATAACGCATGGGAAGATGGCTTCGGGATCCCTGGTCCTCATGAGAATGTCGTCTAGGGTGGCAGTCAGANGACGTAATGCTGGGAAATGCAGGAAACTAGAAATATAGAAAAATTTTAAGTTTACCTCATAATGGGTATGCACAATACTAACCCAGAGACAGGATACANATAAAATAACAACTAAAGAAAACATACGGTTTAGGAAAATTTTCTCTTCTTTCTCAATAAGAGCTTCTCCTGCCATAAAGCAGCAGCATCAGTGGTTAAAATATCACGTTGAGTATCACCAGACTACCATTGCTGCTCTTCTACCAACAGGAAAGTNGAGGGCTCCAAGCCTTGAGTAAAACTGCCAGAATAATCCCTTAAAAATTTTAGTGACACTACAAATGTNTCAGAAATAATGTAAAGATGAATATTTATGGACTTTTAAAATAGAAAATANTGGAGGAATTATGAGGAACAATTAATTTATCCTATCTATAAAAAANCACTAATACATATCAAAAGCAGTATAAAATTAAGCATATATGAAAACTTTAAAATCCTACACATTGNCAATGCCTAACAAATGTCCAGAACACACACAACCATATCGTGAAGGCTTCCAGACATGGAGCTCATATAACAACATCAATGCTGAGGTCACAATTTGAAAATAAACAAAGGCCGGTGTTCAGAGAAGCCAGATTTCCTCAAAGAACCATGATGCTCTCTCGGTTCTTCTCACACTCCTGCCGACTTCAGTGCAGACTTTATACTGAAGACATTTATCTCCATGTTGCCAAATTCTGCACACTGTTTAGTCTGTCTCAGTCACTGTGTCACATTCAACTTCATTTCCCATGGGTCCCTTTGGGAAAGATTCTTCTCTCTCCCTTCAATCACTGTAAATCTTTAGCTTCCTTAGATTTTCCTGTCATAGCAACTCAGAGATTTTGTTCACTTCTTCCATCTCGAGTGTGGGTGGTCCCCAAGGTTCTAGGGGTTAGTCCCTCCCTTTTCTTTCTCTTTTCATTCTGCACTGTCTCCCTACATCTGTCTGGACATCAATTTCTAGCTATAATCCTAATTTATATTGTAAATGCTGACCTCTCCCTGTAGCTGCCTATTCAACTTCCTGTGGCCTCTCAAACTGACATATATATATCTGAGCTACTCCATAAAACTATAAAAGGCCATTGTTTTGGACCAGGTGTGGGAGCCCACATAGANTCCAGCTTGTGGTTTGACTCAAGGTCAGAGAGTCAGAGTTTATGTTGCTCTCCAAGGCTGCATAATAAGATGCAAAGCTATGGTTACCAGGTGTCTTATACGTCAAGGCCTAATTACAAGATGCTTTGCCGTGGAGCGTGGTTACCAGGTGTTTTGAAGGGTCTACACTTGGTTGTACATTGTGCTTTGATCTTGAAAGGGGAGGTCCTTTGCCTCTCCCCTTGCTAGTGTATAAAAAGCCCATTAGAAATAAACTCAAGGCAACTAGATATTGATCCAGGACTCTCCAGAAGCTATCCTGTGTCTCTTATCTTTTTTCATCATCTACTTCTGTATTTCCTATCCAGCATTTCTAAATTCCTCACTCCTCCCTTCAAGGGACCCTTCAATAGGTCAGGGCTGAACCCCAACACTGAACCCCTGACAACCAGGCTTCTGAATTGGGTCCCAATAGATTAGCCTAAAAT
This sequence comes from Neotoma lepida, assembly GCA_001675575.1. NCBI lineage: Eukaryota > Metazoa > Chordata > Mammalia > Rodentia > Cricetidae > Neotoma > Neotoma lepida. Next base: position 24,808 of record LZPO01008179.1, on the reverse strand, counting down.
AAAAATGGAGTCATTCATGCTAAATCTCCAAGTAATTAAACTAAGAACCTAGAAGAAATGAGACAGCTGAATATCCCAAGCAGGCTAGTTTCAATGAAGTAATTGAATGAAGTAACCCCTGGTTTGATNCTTATGCAAAGATCGAGACCTAAAGTACCTTCACGTTAACCAATAAGTCATTTTCCTACTGTTTGTTACTCTACCCAACCTTTTAAGAAAAGAAACTTGGAAATAATCAAACTGACTCCCACCCCTCCTTGTTTCTGTTATTTTCGTTCTCTCTGTGTCTTTAAATCCCAGCCCATCAGAACATGTGTTACATCCTGTAGAATGCAGGCATAGAGGACAATGATGGATCCACTAGCAATCCCTTCTCAATAGATACATCAATTTGAATAATATTCGTGAACCAAACTTCAGGAGCTAAGGGAGCCAGGAGAGAGTACTTTAGCATCTGATTTCAGAAGGTAAGAGGGAAAGACATGTTGAAGAAGACAAGAAGAGTTGCCTGTGTCCTTCCTNTTCCAACTCTAAGCAATGTACAGCCTTTGGAGGGGAGACAGAGGAACTAAATCAAGGCCCTAGACTTGAAACCCAGTATCAGGTGAAATCCAGTGAAATCCAGTGCCAAGGGCTCCACAGCCCCTGCCCCTAGGACAGTGCACACAGATTAAAGCTCTGGAACCATGTTAGACAGGCGCCAAGACAGCACCCCTCCCTTAACTATGAGCAGTAAGAGAAGAAGCAGCCAGCACATTGTGGANCAGGATAAGGTTACTACAAGACTTTGCACTGTAGTTCAGGGCCCAGGATTGCGGCAGTGAAACTCACACCAGACAGAAACTAAGGTTCTAGATTTAAGCCCAATCTTAGAGTTGTAAGCCTCTAGGCTTCCCCTAGCATCTGGCGGAGATCTGTACACACACAGGACAGATCTGTGTTTCAGCTTATATCCTTGCCAGGTATGGAGTAGGCATGTATACCTACCTATATCGAGACTTCGCATCTTTGTGGGTGTAGGACCCAGACTAAAGCTACCCAGCTTAGCATCAGTCTAGAAAGCCAAGGGACCGTGTAGACAAAACTACCTACAATGTCTAACAGTACAACAGGGAGCAAGAATATGTTTGCTAGGGGTATGGACGGTGTGAAGACGGGACTGCCTTAGAACTCAGTGACAGACTAGTGGTCCCTACGACTAGGCCAGTGCTACAGTCAGAACCTCTGCAACTGTCCCAGTGCCAGAGAGAGAGAGACATGCCACCCAGTCATCACTAGCTGTAGCTGGTTATAACAGTCTGGAGTGATGAGTCTACCTCAGCAACTNGCGGGGTGATCGCAGGGTGACCCTTTGTCTTGCATGGGTGCTGCACTGTCTCAATAGGCTTTGAGCTTGGGCTAAAAGTGTGAGCCAATACATTCTAGTATCGGCAATCACATAACTACTTATTGCATTTTTTCGGAAAGTCCAAACATGGTAACATGGAGAGCATACTCCACTTAGGGAATGGTAAGGGAGGCAAGTGCCAAACTGTGCCATGAGAGCTGGAAGCTGTCCTTCCACAGTAAGTTTTCCAGGAACTGGGCAGACTCCCACCGTCTAACTACAGACTATGGACTATGGGCAAACCCTGTGATCTGCCTCAGCCAAGGGGGAGGCTGTGGGAACACAGCACCTTGTTTAGGTTCTGCTTGATTCATGCTATGCACCATACCAATTTAGGGTTTGGAACAAAACTCGAGCTTGGATTGCCCCCTAGTGTTGAAATATAATTACACATCAGCAGTGAGGCTTTTTAAAAATTTACTAGTGCCATCTAGTGATAAAATAGCAGAAGCAACTTTAGGTTTGGGAAAAGAAGCAGGCACAAACAAAACTATACAACAACAACAAAAAAATAAATAAATAAAAACTATACAAAAAATGCAGGTTCAAATAAATACCTAAACCTTTAATATGCAGACAGCATTGCACATCAGTAGGAACTGCCANAGACCCATGATCTCATGTANCATTCAAAATACGATGCCAGAAACGGACTACATTAGNCTGTGTAGTAACTTTAAGTGGAATCCTCAAANCTGTTTCAGTAAACCCAACGAGCTTCCAGAAAGCACAGATAAATGATTTGATACTCTAATAAAGAAATTTTACAGAAACATAGAGGCAATTTTTAAGAATAAAACTAAAATCTTTGGGGTGAAAGTACATTAACCAAAACTTAAAACACAATGAAAGACACCAAGAGCAGAATAGACCCAACAGAAGAAAGAATAAAGGAAGTGGAGACAGGCTTCTTGGAAATACAGAGAAGTTAAAAAGAATGAAGAGAGTGTGGGATCTTCTGGTGAACATGAGCAGAGAAAATATTCCACTTGCCTGGGCTCAGGGGGAACTTGTGAATATCAAAGGGAAAGCTTACCAGAATTATAAAAGAAAATTCTCCAAACACAGAGATGAGATCAGACACCCAGGTCAAAAGTCGTAGTCAGACTCAACTGAAACAAGTGTTGTGTACTTATAGTCAGTTCCCCCAAATACACACAAATTTACTGTACCTTATAGTCAGTTCCCCCAAACACACACACAAATGTACTATAACTTATAGTCAGTCTCCCCCAACACAGATGTACTGTAATTTATAGTCTGTCCCCCCAAACACACACACACACACATACACACACACACACACACACACACAATTTTTCAAAGGTTAGAGATAAAACAGAAGGCTCCAAATTCAGAACAAGTAAAGAAACAAATAACAGGTAGGTAGGGGTATTCAATGTGTGGGACACCTTATTTCTCAACAGAAATACAGTAGGAAAGAGTGTCATGAGATTTTCATGGGACCACAGAGAAATTAACCCTGTCAACCAAAAATATTATGCATACCACAACAATTCTTTAAAAATGATAGAGAGGTATGATGATATTTTGTTGTACTATAATAAAACTTGCATAGAGGACAGAGCCAGCCACAGAGTTAAACATAGATGCCAGGCAGTGGTGGCACACACCTTTAATCCTAGCACTCGGGAAGCAGAGATCCCTTTGGATCTCTGTCAGTTCTAGGCCACACTGAGCTACATGAGATTGACTCAGTCTAGGAGAGAAACAGAGCCAGGCAGTGGTTGCACACACCTTTAACCTCAGTATTTGGGAAGCACACACGCCATTTTTTTTTTTTTTCAGCACTAGGAAGGTTGAGATAGGAAGTGAAATGGCTGGGCAGAGAAAGGCGTTATAAGGCGTGAGGAGACAGGAACAAGATGGTCTTTTGGCTGAGGACTCAGGCATTCAGTCTGAGGATTCGTGGAGTTCTCTGTGAGTTTCTAAACCAGCCAGAGTAACATAGTGAGGCCCTAATTCAATAAAATAAAGAGTACCACTGACACAAAGATGTCCTCTATCACACCAAACCCAGACAAAATTCTGCAAGTAAGGCAGGAGAGAGAGATGTATTCATCTTCTCCCTGCCTGGCAATTTGTCTCAGGACTTTCCTAACAAAACAGCCAAATGTACAAAAATCACGAGAAAGTCCTGCATATAAAAAGGATGGCTTTATACCTCTTACACAAATCCATATTTGTGTAAAAGAGTNCATACTTTTTCACAATTGCAACAACTCTGACAAGACACTTTCCAACAATGGCACCTCCACCAANAAGCAGATGGTAACTCCTGCTTTGTGTCTTCAAGAATAAAGGCCTTTGTGTATAACCAGGCCATGTGAATTCCTCCTCTTTTGCTAGTAAAAAGCTTTACTGATACTTCTCTCTCATTACATGTACCTAAAGGCTTGACATAGTNTAGATCCCAGATTGTAATTAGTTTACTCATTCTTGAATGTAAAATTTCTTTTTGTCTTTGTTTGTTCGTCTGTTTTCCACTATTGTTTCAACTTTGACCTGGGTAATCATTTTCATCCTCAGAAGAAACAACAATTCCCCAACCCCTTTCTCAGCCGCTATGGCTGGGTCAGGTCTCTAGTGGAGGCTGCCCTAGGATCCCACAGCTCTCCTTTGTGATTCTACACAACCATAACCAGTGATCTGGCTAACTGTTCAGTGTCTCTTTACCATTAGGCCGTTTGCTCTATCATATCAAGGGCCATGTTGTAGTACCTGGCCCCTTGACTTGTTCATACCATGAGTTAGATGTACACAGAATGGACAGATGTATACAAAAAGGAAAGAGCCAGAGGAGCAGGGAGTTTGCTGTGAGATTATGTCCTGTCTCTTATACACATCTAGATGTGTATAAGAGACAGTACGTATCCTATGTCATAAGCTACACCTGTAAAGTCTCACCAACACAGCTATCTAAACAAGAGCTGAATAAGGACAACAACAATGGAAACGCTAATGGGGTCAGGGGGAAAGCCCAAGAGGCCTCAACCCTACGTGATGAACTACAGGCAACTAATGAATGCTGGGAACAGGAGAAAATGGTCTTCTCCAGGAATGAGCACATCAATTCGTTATCCAATACCAATGGTCCACCCTGAAAATANACACACAAGTAACATTACAAAGACTGATCAGGTTGTACTTATGCACATAAAATCAGCAATTAATGAAAAAGCTGTCTGAACTTGAAAGAGAACAAGGAGGGGTGTGGGGGAGGATTTGGAAGAAGGAAAAGGAAGGGGTAAATGATATAATTGTATTATAATCTNAAAAAATAAAAAATATTGTTTAAAATGAAATATCTAGTGGCAGAAATGTTTATGTTATTCATCAGGATTATAAAAAATGGTCAATGATTACATAAAAATAACAATTGTATCTTTTGGGTTAGTCTTAAAAAACATATTTAAACAATACCAACACTAGTAAGAATACAGGACCCAGCTTCTTGTACATAGAACTATCAATGTGTAGAGCATTCCTTGAAAGCCTTGAGATAAATTTGTCAACAAGCTGCTTAGATCTAGCCATTGGGCATTGTTACAGTGTGAGTTGTGTTGTTCCAAAGCTCATAGATTGATGCTCCCAGGAACTCAGAATGTGACTGTATTCAGCAGTAGGGCCGTTACAGAGGCCTTTTAGTTAATGTGGTCTTTAAAATGAGCCCACTTCACTGATCTCTTAGGAGGGGAAGAAATGTAGGTACACAGAAAGACAGGAACTTGCTCACCATAGAGAAGCCACATAAAGACCTAGTAAGGAAGGCACCACTTCAAAGCAGAGGTCTCCTAAGGTCCAGAACNCCAAGAAAATGAATTTCTGATGTCTATGCCACCCAGTCTGCAGGATTAACAAGCAACTCATCTATCTGGAATCTTTCTCTCACTCATCACAATGGTTAGCATTTTAATGCTGCTGAGATCCCTGAGGTGAGTCTGCTAGTCTGTTTGCTGTGGGTCAGAAGTGGAGAGTAGAGAGGCTCAGTGCCTGCCTATTCCAGTCAGGGTTTGCTTAAGAGACTGGCATGGCACAAACAGTNCCCATGACTCTATTCTACCTGAATGCCATACCTTTTTAGGTAAGCTTGCCCAACCTTTTGACATTGCAATACAACAGCATCCAAAGTTCATGCTTTGGATCTCATGATCAAGTTACCAAAACAAAAAATTGGAAAATAAATACCTCAATGTTTTAAGTCTACAATTTTGTATTGGATGGCGTTCATAATTATCCTCAGCTGCATTCTCAGACTAGAACATACAAAGAGAAAGAACAAAATATGACTATATGAAGCAGGAAATACAGACTGCTTTGCACCTGAGGATGAGCCCCTGCACTTGGGTAGGGACACTGTCACAAAAGGAGCTTGCTGGCGGGCTAGGGAGTAAAGAGGGCTTAGGAAGGGATGGAGGACTGCGGTGAAGAGATACAATGAGATTCCATTAGGGCTGTAGTGCAGGTGTGCAATGATAATGCAACCTAAACCATCTAAGGTTTGCTGTGTGATGTAAGGATGTTTTCTTCCTTCTCCTTTTATAGTCTAGCAGTTTTCTTCAGCAATGTTTTATGATCACTAATAACAGTAAGTACTTACTTGGTACTTGATGCTTTATTGAGCATTTATGTACATTAGTCACTGAATGTCATGGTATCTTCATGTCAGAGGTATGACTACCATAGGTTCCATTTAGGGGAATCTGAGCAAAGACTTTAAGGACCTTGTCTAGAGCCACACTTTGAGTGGAAGCAGAAGGCAACAGCATGAGCTCCTTCCAAACCTGTCCCCCTCTCCTGTGTAGCAGCTTCCCTACTGTAGCATCCCAGAGAAGAGAGTAAAGGCCATAGAGCACTGTGCTAAAAGCTTCGCTATCATCCTTCCCTCCCTTGAAATACAGAATGGCTATCTATTAAAATTGAATACAAATATAATGTAAAATATGAGAAGCCATTCACTGCCAGTCATAAGATATTGTAGTAGCAATTCTTTCCAGCTTTTTGAGAGATACCTTTGGGGTCCAGTCCCAGTGTACCCCTTACTGAACAACTACAGGAGAACAGCTACAAGAATGCATATGTAACCACCTTCAGAATCANCATGGACAAAGATTAAAATTTTGAGAATTTACTACTTTCATTTGAAAATATGCCAAAAGAATATAAAATAGAGAAATATGATCTGAAGAAAGCAAAAGAGAATGCTGGGTGTAGATGGGTAGAAACTTGCTTGTTCCCCTCAAATGACTTCACAGAACAGTCATACATGGTGTCTANCCTAGAGCATGAAGGAACTGAAAATTCTTCAGTGGTCAGGGCACTCAGTCTCTTCTCCAAGTGATGTTTCATGTGATGCAAGGACCCCTCTCACAGGGCTCAGATGATGCAGAACAAGATTACAAGAACTGTAGTAAGCCGTGAAGATGAGTAGACATCTGAATCCTCTACNCTATTAAAAATGCATTCATACAATGAGCAGAATAAATGGTTGACATAGAAACAGATAAAGATGGATTAGAAAGCATGTTCAGAACAGGCAAGAAGGAAGAAGCTCTTCCAATTCATTTAATAACAGTGAATCGAGATTATTTAGATGTAGAAACAAAAGAGGTTTTGATTAGAGCAGTGGGAAAGAAGAAAAAAAAGAATGAGAGAATGCATTTNCTGATTAATCATTTTCATTGAGATTAAAACAAAACACAAAACCTGAAAACCAGTGTTGTCCAGAACTTGACAGGAAGGCCCTATTGCTGAGGACACCACATACTTGAGACCTAGAATATGGAGACATCAAGCTGATACTAACCTGGCAGCTATATCCCTATTGGCTACTTTTCAAAGTGCTGGAAGTCACACTACCGAAGAAGAAAAATAATCATTAATCCTCCCCAAATATTTTCCCCTGTGAGCTACAATAACAACTGACCTGGCAAGACATGTCNACTGGTGCAATAGTGGAAGGAATGTCACAGAGTAATCAGCCACTTTCTGATTGGATTTAAGACCCACTCAACAAGATGAAACCCATACCTGGNGCCATTATTGGGACAGGAACCAATTGCTGGACTGACCATAGACCCTATTACTNTTAATCATTAACTCCTATCATTATAGCATAGATCAATGCATCCTCCTCATCCTTTATCAGAGATGCTTCTGATTGTGGTAGATGATAATCAACACAGAGATAGTTGACTTCAGAATGCCCAGCCCTAAATAGAACATATATACCAATATATACCATGCCTCCCCCTTCAAAAGCTCAGGAGTCACTGTAAAAGAGGGGTAGACATAATTTAAAAGCTTGAGGTGGTGGATGACTCCAAGGAAACTGTCCTCTGGTCACATTAGAGAAACTGACATATGAATTCAGTGGTTATGACAACATGCAGAAACCTGTGAAAGCTTAAGATAAACCAAATCTCAGCATAAAGGGTATGTGGGGTGGGCATGGCATCCCACCCCTCGTCAAGTAGCTTTTGGCAATTCTTAGCTGCTGGAGGAAGAAAGGCCAGTTTTCTCTGATAGTGCAGCTTCTGATAGGCTGACCAAGCTGCAGTGGAAGGCTACCCGTCCAAAAACATTTGAGTAGCACAAATTGCAAAATGGTCTTGATGGGGGGGAAAGAGACACCAAGTTGGGTGGGAGGAGAAGTTTGGGTAAATCTGGAATGAGTGACNGGAAAGAAGGCAAATATGGTCAAAATGCATTGTGTGAAATTCTCCAGGAACTAATTTTAAAAGAAAACTGAAAACAGTCCAAAATGAGAAAAATTCTAGCACATTTTGATGATAAAACACAGATATGATTTACAAAAATATAGCATTATTGATTTAAATGAAGGAGAAGCGGCATGCTTGTTTTCTGGAACTCCAGCCATGTCGATTCTATGTCCTCTGATTTCTTCTCTATCATTCAGATTTTAAATTTTATCCTACATTTTGTCTCTTAAAGTATATACAAGCATGTGTAATTTGTTCATTACAAAATGGATTATTTCTTTGGAGACTCTAGCCAGGTAAAAATAAGGAAATGGTCAAATTAGAGACAAGCAGAAAAATACGCTATCTGTATACCATTGAGAGATGCTGTTGACAATAAATCTGTGGTTCCCCAACCCAAAAAAAATACTGCAAGCCAAACATGAATTTTCTAAACAAAGTGGATTATATGTGTTTAAAAGTATAATAAACTTGTTTATTCAGGAAACTGTACTTTGTAAAGCAGATTGCTTCTTTAATTTTCACACTCCCTGTGACACTAAGAGGCTATTGCAATAAATAGTAAATCACAAATTTTATCTTATTATCTTTTCCTGGTTCCTGTACCTGGAAGCTTCAAGCTATTGTACTCCTGGTTCAAAGATTTTGAAAATCTCATTATGTCTGAAACATTGAATTGTGCTGAGATTACATGAGAGCACACCATGCAGGCGTGTATTTTAAAACTGAGAAGTGGAAGGTTGGAGCCGAGTCTCCCAGAGAGCAACCAGTTCTACTCCATTCTTCATCTAAGGAAATGGAAGTGAGGAAGTGCCCACAGTCACCTTTTGTCACTGACCATTCATGTGGTAAGGACCTTATTTTGAAATGTTCGGGTCTTCTCAGAGAAGCCTCATCCCTCAAGCTGTTGATCCATGGCAGCAAAAGTAATTCTCCTGCACACTTTACAATCATTGTGTATCTGGGACCCTGGAACTGACCTTAAATAGGTTTACCCACAACCTTGCTTTGTTCTGGGGTTAGCCAAGCAGGGGTTGTGGTAAGCTATCTCTACTAGCTGGAATTCTAAGTGACTTGTGAAAAAGAAATGGCATTGTTATTGCACTGTACCTGTGAAGTAGATGACGTGTGTGTGTAGCCTTCCAGCACAGCAGCTGAATAAGGGAATGTGCTGGCTATCTGCAGGAGTCCTAACCTGGCCCAGCCTGCCCGCCTGCCTGCCTGCCCGCCTGCTCACCTGCCCACTTGCTCCTGGGAGCTTCCTCTAGCATTGTATTCCTTACCTCTGGCTGCTATGGGAAGGGTTGGAGAGCTGTTCTATCTCTATTCATACAAGCAATGGCAACCAAAGGAAAAAGTGTATTCTATTTATCACAGGCAGTGATTTGCTGTGTGGAATCTCCAGTCCCTTAAAGGCCATCATATACATGAGCTAATTGCATTATTTCAAAATTGGAAATCACACACTGACCCATAACATCTACACAGAATCACTACAAATTCCTCTCCTTTGGCCTAAATACTGTCACTCAGTGGTATGATTTCTGATTTGTCAGGAACTATGAACAATAGTTCAAGACATCTTAGATTACTGAAAATGAAGAAATCATTACTTAAAACTTAAAAAGCCATAGTTCTCTTAAAGGGCAACTCAANCATATAAAAAGAATTTTCTGTAAGAATGGACAAACGTTTGGAACCATTAATTTAAGCCAAAGAACTCCTCAAATACTCTCTAAGATAACCCCCCTTCCCTGNCACTCCAGCTCCCCCCGACTTTATGGTCACTCACTGGGCAGGGCAGGGAGGCTTTCCTGTAGCTGGCTTCTTGTGGTCGGTGGTGGTCCCGGAGTCCTCGCTCATCCTTTTCTCTCCAGCTGTGACCCCAAAAGCTGCTCATCCATTTGGCAAAAGACACATCCTCATCATCATCATCTCTGTGCTCCATGGAAATGTGACTCAAAATATTAAAGGCCCGCCCCTAAAACTGACAGAAGTATAACCCAGGATTTGATGAATCCCACCCAGAACACTAAACGAAACTGGTGTTTGAAATGGTCCCTGGTAATGGCATCCTCAAAAAGGAAAAATTTACCAAACAACCACTTCATCATCAGGCAGCCTGGAGCAATGTCTATTTATAAACTGTTCAGCCCACACTCCCCTCCCCCTTGTCTCTTTAAATTGAGAGGCTGTTTAATCCTTCTGTTTCCAGGGCTGTGCCTCAAAGCCTAAGGGCAGGCAGCACAGTCCACTGCCTGGTTTTCTCGGAGCCCTTCTGCCCAAGGCATGTGGTGGCATCTCCAGCTGTCAATGGTGATGAAGCGTGACCCTCACAATATGCTTATCAGCTCCAGGCTGGCTGAAATAGGGCCACATCCAAAAGACAGACAAGAGGAGCTTGCAAGGTAGTGAGCTGTTGGCATGTCATATCTAAAGCTAGATGCTTTTCTAATAAATAAAAATGATATTTTTTGTTTCTCCAAATAGGATAGCTTTTTTATTTAAGCATTATCTGTACCTACATAGATATAAGTGACATATATGTAAAATATACAAATCTTAAGTGTACGGCTTAACAAATTTTTTATGTATGTATACTCCTATGCTACCAGCCACGGTTACTGGCTAATCACAGATATTTCCAGGTTCCAAGAAAGCTCCTGCTAACCCCTTCCAATCCATATTTCTTTGAAAAGGTTGCTACATCTGTCTTCTTTCATAAAACNATAAATTTATAACCTCTAAGTTTTCTTATTCTTTTTAAAATTAAAAATGCTACATTTCCAGAACTCATACTTTGCAGTATATATGAAGACAAATATTTTAGAAATGTGATTTTCATTATAACAATGCTGTAATTGAGAGCCTTGTATCATACTTTGTAGATGAAGAAATTGAGATTCAAATTNATCATCATTTGTCCAAACTTGATTTACTGCTAAGCACCATAGCCAAGTTTAAACCATGAGCCTTTTTATCTTCCTGCTGGTATTCTAAGAGATTTGAGAAAATGTTGCAACCTCAAAGAGAGGGATTCCTAATCAGTCACCATATGGAAATCCTTCCTAGAGCAGAAAAGAAGTCAGGCTTGAAAGCTATGCTGATATTCCTAGAGCTTTGTTTATAAAATGTGACTCTGGGTGGACCTGTCTTTGATTCTTCCTAAGGTAAGTGCTATATAACTATTCCTGCAAATGAAATGGCGCCCTCTAGAAGATGATGGCGGCTCCTCAATCTTAGGAAGTAAACAAAACTTACAAGGCTCAGGAAGCACATGGAACTTACAAGGCTCAGGAAGCACATGGAACTTACAAGGCTCAGGGAGCCCCTCAAAGTCACAAGATTTTCAAAGTCCTTGCAGAAGGTGATAAAGCAGAAAATTATAAATATCAGGAGAGTAGTTTTTGGCTGATAAGCTGCCTGTAAATTGTACATCGAAGCTCCGTGGATGAAGCTTTCATGAATCATCATCCACGCTGGGCTGGGCTTTTCATGGTTCTATCGANAGCTGTCTTTGAATCACCCATGCCTCTATTAGTAACCCCTCACTTGTCCTCCTGTAACTCTGATAAACTCACTGTTTCACTAAGCTGTACTTGCTATCATCATTTCTTTGGACTTACATCAATGTCCTAGCTNGGTGGAACAGATGTTTACATTTNTTTAGGTAAAGTTAAGACAGCAAAACTGGTACCAAAACAGGGCCCANTTGAACCAAAGATGAGTTGAGAAGAATGATTGTATGGCTCCTGAAATGTATTCTGAGACATTCANGTGAGGGTGTAACATCTGTGAATGCCTTTCCCTGTGTGGTATGAGATGCTGTACTGACTTNTTTTGTGCCAATCTGACACAAGCTAAAGTCATCAAGGAGAAGGGTGCCCAGTTGAGAAAATGCCTCCATAAGCTCAGGCTATAAGCAGGCCTCTAGGGAATTATCTTAATTAGATGGGGAAGGGTNTANNCCATTGTGGGTGGTGCCATCCCTGGGCTGGTGATCCTGGGCTCTATAAGACAGCAAACTGAGAAAGCTATGGGAAGCAAGACAGTAAGCATCATCCCTCCATGGCCTCTGCATTCATCCCTGCCTCCAAGTCCCTGCCCTGTGTGAGTTCCTACCCTCACTGCTCTTTATGATGAGCTGTTTATATGGAACAATGAGCAAAATAAACCCTTTCCTCTCAAGTTGCTTTTGGTTATGGTATTGCAACATAACAATAGTAACCCTAAGATAGATGCTGTCCCTCTTCACTATGGTGGCAATTGCATGTTTCCTGCACTGGATGGGACATACAACCCAAACCAAGCCATCTGAGAATGAAGCACTCTTGGGGAATCTCAAGTCATCTATCTTCCTTTATACAGTATGGAGTTGACATGCCCTCTTTGATAGATGATGTCTACCCTGCAAGTACAAGAAATGCCCCCAAACTGTTGATAGACTGCAGAACATACTGCAATCTCTAAGTAGCAAAATTGATATGTTATAAGAAGAAGGCTATGACATCAGTCGTGTGGCCTTTATTGTGGGTGATAAGAAATGCAACTGACACCATATGCCTTTCCAGATTGAGTTTGCCCATAAAATGGAGGGACAGGGTAAAGACATGTGGATGATATCCATTACATTAGACTCTGACTTGACAGGAAAGATGTGGGGAAAAGGAGAGAATTAAATGGATGTTTTGCAACTTGAAAGATGCAATGGAAAGAGAATATAAATTAGATCTATGCTAAAGAGCCCTTTCTGGCCAAAAACTTGGAACTTGTGAGAAGAACTGAACAATGNGGGTAGGGAAGAATAGAAGATCCCTCTTATGTCCAATCTTTACAAAAATGGGGAAAGAAATCCATGATTCATCCTATAGATGGGCTTTTTTAAAAATTAGTTGCTATTGTCATGATAAAAAATAGAATGCAATTTGGTGATGAAAGGGTTTATTTCATCTTACAACTCCAGGTTACAACTCCATCACTGAGGGAAGTCAAGCCAGGAACCTGGAGCCAGGAATTGATGCAGAGGCCATGGAAGACACCTNTTTATTGCCTTGCTCCTCACGGCTTGCTCAGTCTGCTTTCTTATAGAACCCCNGGCCACCAGCCCAAGGGTGTACCACTCACAGTGAGCTGCAGCCTTCTACATTAGTTATCATCAAGGAAATGCCCCACAGGCTTCCCTGCCTGCCAATCTGGTGGAGTCAACTGAGGTTCATGCTTCCCAACTAACTCTAGCATGTGTCNGGTTGACATAAAACTAGCTGGCCTAGGGGCCTTAATGTTAAAAGCAAACAAAAATAAACAAAAAAGTATGCTAACCAGGCTATACTCAGCTTCTGAAATGCTTTAATTAGGAGAAATTTAAATAAACAATGAAAGAGGCTCTCAGGGCTTAGCTCATGAGACTGTGAGACATGGCATCAGATGGGATCTTTCAGAGGGTCACAGAAACAGAGAAACAGCAATATAAATACTTAACCCTCCTTGAGGTGAAAAGTGCACAATCTAAGGAAGTACAAGAGAAATCAATCTCTGATGAGCCATTAGGAATACTTGGTTACCTCTGGATGGGGTCCCCATAACTATCAGGGACTAGAAGAGAATAAACAGAACTGGACATAAAGAGGTGATGCCTGGTGCTCACCTCACTGGAACAGCTAAGCCTGTGTTCAGGGCACCACTATGAGAGAGCGCTTTGGTGGTTTTCGGAGCCCCTTACTGGGATGTTATCTTTAAGAAGTAGGAGAGGCTTTGGCATATCTGATTGATATACAGAGGCATGAAAATTGATTTCATAAGGCAATAAAGCAATCAAGCATAGGTGAAAACAGGCAACCAACAGAGACGAACAGGTCTGTCAGGGGCACTCAAAGGCAAATCTGGTAATATTTGTGCTGAGTCATGTTTCCTGGAGGGGAAACCAGGGAGCCAAATGCTGCATTGTTGGCGTTCTGAACGGCTTTAAAGCCTGCACAATAGTTCTGAGAAGATATAAATTATCAAACAGTGCAGATAAGATCAAGCGTGCCCTGGGATGGGAAAGTCTCACCTCAGAGCTTGTGATATGTGTTCTTTTCCCTTCAAGAAGGTATACTTGGGGTAAAGATTATTTGTTCAGCAGCCAAGAGTAGCTGTTGAAAACTCAAAGGACGTGGTATTGGCCCGGAGACTGTTATTGCTATGGAGTTCAAGACCTTCAGGGAAAGACCATGGAACAAAATGTTTTTCAATTTAAAAGATAAAAAACAAGCTTATTTTATTTATATGAACCTTGAGACAAGCAGCCTCCTTTGCCAATCTGAGTGAGAGCTGCTGCAAAAGAGGAGGACGGGGGCTAGCATTTATTTATTTAGTTTTTTTAAAGACAGGGTTTCTCTGTGCAGCTATGGCTGTCCTGGAACTTGCTCTGTAGACCAGACTGCTGGCCTCAAACTCAAAAGGATTCGCCTGCCTCTGCCTCCCCAGTCCTGGGATTAAAGGTNTGTGCCACCACCACCCGGCAGGGGCTAGCATTTTTAGAGGCGCAAATCACAATTGTCTCAACTCTGGGAATTTTTCTACACTCAGTGTAGTTATCATGTTTTGTTTCGTTTTCTTCTGTTTTGAGCAAGCAATGGTAAAGAGAGATTACAGAAGCAGAAGAGACATCTGGTTAATATTTTAAGATAATGACTACACAATAAACGATAAGGGGAACAATTTTGGGAAATGANCCAGGTGGCGCTGAGGTCAGTCTCCTCTTTAGATGGCTGTCAAGACTCAACTACTGATGGAGCTGACCTTAGGGTCATGGTCTGGACATCCTGTGGTCGACAATCCTTAGGATAAGGAGAAGGTCCTGCTGACTCTAAAGCTTTTCTTTCGTACACATTCACTTTAGTTTGAAACTCTGTTTGAAATGGGGCTAGTTTTTAAGCATTACATTAGGATCATTGCTGAGCCAGCTCTAGCAGACATGGAAGGCCAGAATGTAGCCCTGCTCCCCCTTGATCCTGAACCAAGCCAAACTGCAAAATGATCTTGTAGGAACTACTGGGGGATGGACCTGATGTATGCTTGCTCTATGGAAACAGTAGCAGCATCCCGGGGAAACAAGGCAGACTTGGTCCTGGAGAATAACCATTGATTGTAGAGGGCTGGGGTGGTGGGTAATCTTCCATCCATGCCATTGGAGCCAACAGTGCTCTTTTGACAGAACTGTCAATATAAGTGATGAAATTACTTTGTGCTGTATTAGACCTTGCTAACATTTCTCTCTCTCTC
>LZPO01008178.1:96702-109011 GCA_001675575.1 Neotoma lepida | reverse complement strand
CACAGAGGGGGAGAGAGAGAGGAGAAAACATTGATTTTTTTTTTGTAATAAATTCTTTCCATGTCACTGCTCTACACTTATGGGACATTTATTTGTGGGGGGACTCAGTGGTATTCTAATGTCACCTTCTCCTAGCCCCTGCTATGTCCTGCTGGCTCTTGCTGACCATGGCAGATCCCTCTGTAGTTTTCTATCTGAAGTGTCGCCACCATCCCTCATTCATCTTAGTCATCCTTTATCTGTTCTCCCTTTTCTCATGGCCCAAAGACAAAGTCGTCCCGTGCCTTAGCTTTACTGCATCATGTAGTTTATACCTTTGGCCTTTGCTCTCTGTTGTTGTTCATAGGTTTGTTCTCTCTATTGGACTATGAACACTTTCAGAGCAGGCAGCCCTGTCCGTCATCCTCACACCATAATACCAAGTAAAATGGTCATTGTGGGGCCTCAAGTAAGTTTTATGAAGGAAGTATCCTTCATAGATGAGTATGTATTTTCCATGTTTCATGTGATTTCTAGACAAGATATGGAACTCTGAATGTGAAAATCCTGATAACAGGTTTCTAATAACACTATGACAGTTTCTTGACCAGTGAATGAAGAACAGTGTAAATTTGTGTTCCATACCCGTCAGCATGCAATAATGAGTGAAGACTATATCAGGAGGGATCCTGGTTAGGAAGTTGATAAACTGAATTCAAACTCCCATTCTCAGAACTTTGAAGAATTATAAAGAGTAGTTTTGAAGATATAGACTTTGAGTACCTCTCTGCATGAGTTTCCTTTTATATAAAAACGGGGCTGAAAGTATAGATATAATCTAGTAAATGAAATCCATTCTTTTTAACTTTAGAATTACATTATTCTAATGGTTCTACCTAATAAGGGTTAACTATTATATAAATGACTTGAACCAAAATTACTCATAAACATTATGTAAAAAAACAAACAAACAATAAAACCCTCTGTTTATAACAGTGTTCATGCTTGAAAGCTCTTCTGACTTCTAGGAGGAGATATGTGAATGCATTATGTGGTCATTTCCACAGGGGTTCTGTTTCTTTAAGAGACTATGGTTGTTAAGTCAGAAGATCATTGAACCATATGAGGGTCAATAAAAGAATAAAATCACTGGTTAGCGATTCGAGTACAAGGAACTTGATCGCAGTGTATGTTCATATGCTGCTCACAGTCAACAGAGGAGTGCCAGATCCTTGGCTCTTTGCTGCTCTTCAGGATGTTTTCTGGCAGAATAATTAAGCTGGTGGTTTTTGAGCTTCTTGAGTT
Source organism: Neotoma lepida (assembly GCA_001675575.1). Classification (NCBI taxonomy): domain Eukaryota; kingdom Metazoa; phylum Chordata; class Mammalia; order Rodentia; family Cricetidae; genus Neotoma; species Neotoma lepida. Next base: position 107,727 of record LZPO01008178.1, on the reverse strand, counting down.
TGTTGCCTTCTCAGTTCCTACCCTCGTGATAATGGAACAGTTTGCTACTGCCTATCAGAAGACAAAGGATGCCTCTGACAGGACGCACTATTGGCTCATTGTTTCCTGTTCCATTGCCTATGTGGCTGCAATGAGTCTCTTGATCTGGGTTCCGATAAAAGTTGTCTTATTCAAGAAACAGCATCTTTACAAAAAAATTATAGGATGGTAAGTAAAAGAGCTCATTAGCAGGGAGTCCCTGCCATGTTTTTAATCCATGAATGTGATGTATACATGTGTGCCAAGCATATGAACTTAGTGCAAGTGTGTATAGATGTTGTGGTATCTTTTATATCGTCTATGTAAACATGTTGATGTTATGTTGTTGCTACATTTTCTATGACCACTTTTTTTCTGAATAACAAATGACATATGTTAACAAGGTATGTTGGTTTGAATGTTGCCAGTACTTTCTGCACTGAATTGTACAAAGTCTCCAGAGTTGCCCTACGCACATCATGGTCATAAGATTAGCACACAGAATTTCACTTTTGTGCCAAACTGAAAGTAACATATCTTTCTAAATGTTTACATTGCACTTTGTGGGTCTAAGGCACGATCTGGCCGTTTGTTAATTGAGATGTTTTAGGCAACTTGATTACTAAGATTAAAAACAAAAAGAATGCTTAAGGTGATGGTAAATCCTATTAATCCTTGCAGGATGAAATATGTCATGATAATACAGAAGTACCTTAGATAAAGATTTGACGTTGCCAGGTTCAGTGGTATATGCCTGCACACCCAGCAATCAGGAGGCTGAGGTAGCAGGATCCAGGGATTCTAGATCAGTGTGGGCTACATAGAAGACACTGACTCTTAAGAGAAAAAAAAAAGTGAACACAGCAACAAAATCACCTTACTTTGGTATTTATTGTCAGTTCTGCCTGGTGAGTTTGAGAACAATCCCTATTACTATTGTATTTTTCCTTTTAGATCTTCAGATCTGGTTCTCACTTATCTGGGATTTCTTTATCTTCTCTGATGAGTTAAATTCTCTTTGTTACTTTGTTACTGATCCTTTACTTTACAGGTGAGCAACATAGAGAGAATTGGAAAAAGGAAGAGCTGAGTGTTGTAATATAATTTAGGACAGAAATGTAAAAGCCATACCTACAGCAGTAATCTTTGGAAGGCTGTTGACACAGAGAGCTGAAGTATGAGTGGAGTTTACCAAGGGCTCCTTAGGTGCTGACACTGGATGTGGCTCCCTGAACCTTGCCAAGGCACTTTCTGTTCCCTAAGGGCAAGGCTTCTCAGAAGTAAATCATTTTGTGGTTGGCACTGCCTTTGTCATGGGAGGCAGAGACTTTCCACCCTTGTCTTGAGCCTCAGGTTCACAAATGGGGTGTCTTAGAGATGGACCATACACCCCAAATCTTTTGACTGTCCAAGACTGTTAGATGAGCAAAGGATTTTGAGGAGATAATGGCAATTCCAAATGACAGTGAGAATAAAGCAGTAGGGCTAAATAGCCCACTGCAGTGCCCCTCTCCCCAGTACTCTTGGTTTTGATCTTTTGTTTTGACATTGGCTCATTTCTCTAGCACCATATGCTCCTAATGTTATTCAGATGGTCAACTTTCCCACATAACTATTATCAATATGATGATTAGTAAGCTATAATTGCTTTTTCACAGGATCCTATATGTTGAGGATGTTATACATGGATTTTTATTTCTTAATTCTGTACCATGTCATACAAGTATTTTACCTCAAAAAGCAGATATTTTTAATGAATGTGTCATTAGTATTCCAAAAAGGAAACTGATACTCAGAAAAACTTAGCAACCTTCCCAAAGCCAGTCTAGTAAGTGATATAACTGAACATTGGACTTTGGCCTGTCTCAGTCCATGCCTAATATTCCAACCATTATTCTAGACTATCTCTGATGAACAAGGTCTCGAACCTTCAGGGCAATTGAGATTGAGAAGTCTTCTGTTCCCAGTCTTCAATGCATGGTGCATTCTCACTCTTCTGCTGTCTGCTCAAACTTCATTTTACACATCTGTCCCAAGTTACACATCTGCATCAAAGGGTATTGGTTTGTTGCCACAACTTCATCTTTCAGTGATTTCTCCTGGGGAATCCTCTCCATGTCTTTAGTTTCTGTTTGTGGGTGAGGTTTATACAGGTGCTATAAATGGTTTTATATAGATATCAGTTTATCTGATATATAGATAATAGTTTATTTCAGTAAACTGCAACTATTTCCTCATGGGCTCATTCATGAACACTATCTAGTAGTGACCTTTGAGGGTCATTAAAGATAAGAAACAACTCATGAAAACAACTTGTAGGCATTTTACATGCTCAGCAAAGCTAAATTTAGACTTTATGGCAACTCAGTGAAGTTAGGTGTTGCTGTCCTCATGTTATATCTCGGGAAATAGAAACTTAAAGTGATAACTTTGTTAAAAGATATGGCTGCCTTGAAGTGAGTCTGGGATCTGTAAGCCCAGAGTTGTCCAATTCTGTGCAAGTTCTTCGATTTTTAGGAAATTTTTTCTTTCTTCTGTTTGATTTTTGAAGGCCAACCATAGTTTGCTTTACTGGCATTAAAATATATTTCTCCCAAAGATGTACATTTCAGTAGTACTCATAACATGATTTCCAATGATGTTTTGTTTGTCNTTTGAACATATGAGAGGCAATATAGTGATACCATTACAACCTCAAAGTTATTTTTGCATTTACACAAGTGCAATCATGTACAGGGTATTAAACCTTAATTGCTACATGAAGATAGCTTTAAAGAACAATATACATAGTAGGANTCACAGATATTATTATTGTAATTATTTATTATTGAGTAACTAGGTAGATAGTTGTTCATATAAAGTTTCACAAATTCTTAAATTCATAGGTTTGATATTGATGAGACTATTTGAGGACATTCCCAAAGGGCCACATGAACCCTATGAAACCTCTTCAGAGAGAGGGAATAGAGTACTAATGAAGAATCTGCCCAAAGAACAGGGCTAAGAAAGAGCAGACATGGACTCAAATCTCAGCTTTGACATTGTCTTAGATGAGTTATTTATATTTTCTAAGCTTTAGTTTTCTCAAGAACCACACAGAAACAATCTAGTTTCCATTTTGGGAGTTTCTTTTCTTTTCTTTTTTTTTTAACAAAAAGGTTAAGATTGTGCATCTAAAATTGTTAGTACAGTACCTCGAAGCACTATATGGCTATCAGTGTTAGTGACCTCCTGCAGAACTGATTATTGCCATTTAAACTGTAAACTTGTTTAATCCATAGAGTAATCTTGAGAAATGAAAGATGTCATGATAAAACTGAAGAGAAGTAGATGCTGTCAGTAGTACTCCTAGAATTTGAAGAATTTTGTAGGCTCTCTTTTGCCATTTGAACATGAGAACCCATATAGTGATACCATTATAAACTTAAAAGTAATCTTTGCATTTATGCAAGTGCTTTGAGTTTCCCTTTCTCTNTGACCAACTGGACAGGGCTGTGGATTGATCAGGTGGCTATAAATCTTTTATGAAGAGGAAGCGAGTCGCATAGCTGAAGACATACGCTAAGTCAACAGTAGAGTCTGAACTTTCACTTGTACTCAACACTTCCCCATTCTTTTAGAATCATTGTTCCTTTCTCCATGGCCTGCTATCATTCATATGGATTTGGGAGAGGCTAGGTGGAATAAAGAAAAGCTCCTTGAGTAAATACCCAAGTGTATGTGCCAGTCCTTAAGAGAGAGCCTTTCCTGAAGGGTCAGAAGGCTCACTGGGGACAGGACAGCTCTGGAGGATGTGGAAATTCCCACATTGTCTCAGGACCCAGAGCTGTGCTTCACAGATTCTTCCTACTCTTTTTCATGATACAACTTTTTCAAACTATGATGTATCAGGAATCTGTGGGCTCATGAAGTTTGAAAGGCCATATTTTGAGTGACATTTTAGTTTGTTGTGATTTTGCTGTTGCTTTGTGTCAGGCAATGGAAATGGCAGTGGTGGTAGGTGTCATCAGAGTAAAATATTTATATTTATATAAATATAAATATTTATATCACTTCATATGTGCCATGCATACTTCTGAACATGTTATCTACATCAGTTCGGTCAACTCCCTAAATTTGATACTTAAGAAGCATAGCTCCCCTTTTATAAATGAGGAAACTGAGTCACAGATGTTAACAGATCACACAAACAAGAGATGCAAGAACATCCCTTGGATGTCTGTCTCCAGGGTCCTCTGGTAGAACACAGCACCTGTGACATCTGTACTACATTACACAGACTAGCTAACCTGCAGGGAACGTAGCCCACTGTTTTCAGTAGGATATCATCAACCATTTTATTATTGTTGTTACTATTATTTATGATTATGGTGGGTGTTTTTGAAGCCCCCACAGTGACACAGCTTTTCTAACAAGGCCACATCTACTCCAACAAGGCCACACCTCCTAATATTGTCATTTTCTATGGTCAAGCATTCATGCATATGACTTTATGGGGTCCATATTATTTAAACCCCCATATTATGCTTCTTTACTTTTATAGGCATCTCCTTCTTTAGGTTAGGAAAACTTTCTTCTATGATTTTGTTGAAAGTATTTTCTGTGCCTTTGAGCTGGGATTCTATTCCTTCTTGTATTCCTATTATTCTTAGGTTTGGTCTTTTCATAGTGCCCCAGATTTCCTGGATGTTTTGTGTCAGGAATTTTTTAGATTTAACATTTTCTTTGACTAGTGAATCTATATCTTCTATTGCATCTTCTATGCCTGAGATTCTCTCTTCCATCTCTTGTATTCTGTTGGTGGTGATTGCATCTGCAGTTCCTATTCACTTACTCAGATTTTCCATTTCTAGAATTCCCTCAGTTTGTGTTTTCTTTATAGCTTCTATTTCCATTTTCAGGTCTTGAACAGTTTTGTTAGTTTCCTTCAACTGTGTGTTTATTTTTCTTGGCTTTCTTTAAGGAATGTATTCATTTCTTCCAATTTATCCCCTTCTTCAAGGACCTCTATCATCTTCATAAAGTTGGTTTTAATGTCTTTTTCTTGTGCGTTAACTGTGTTGGCATACTCAGGGCTTGCTGTAGTAGGATGCCTGGGCTCTGATGGTAACATATTGCCCTGGCTGTTGTTTATTGTGTTCTTATGCTGGCGTCTATGCATCTGGGGTGACTATACAGCTAGGTGCTGATTTCTAGTTTGTCTTTATTGTTCATTGGTTTCTTTTCTGTTTCCTCTCTGGTTTTCTGGCCTGTGTGGCCTGTGGTTAAGCAGGGAGTCTCTGCCTGAGTTGAAGACTGGTACACACTGATGAGAAGGGGAGGGAGGATTGGGGGATTGTGTTTGGGGAGGGGGGCACTGAAAGTGTGGAAGAGGTCTGCAGGCAGGCATCCTACCTGGAGTTCTGGTGGCTTTTGTGGCCTATGGCACAGCAGGGCGTTTCTGCTTGAATTGAGGGCTAGGATATGGTGACAAGGAGGCAAAGGGATTGTGGGGGAAGGGGGGCACCAAGAGGGTGGAAGAGGTCTATGGGAAGCCTATCTGGTCTTCTGGAAGGCATGGCCTGTGGTTGGGCAGGGGGTGTCTGCCCAAAAGAACTGAGAGAGTAGGAGAGGTCAGCAGGCGGCTGGCCTACCTGCCAGTAGTTAGCTCTTATCCCTACTAAATATAATTATAGCAGTTTTAATGACTTTTCTATTTGGTTGAAACCTTAAAAATCTTGATAGTGTCACTCAAAGTTGATAGCCTGAGTTGATTTTGTGTTGTCTTCAAGTGAGCTGAAGTAACTTCTTTACCTCCTGTCAAGTCATATAAAATGTCTTAGCCTAAATGATCTTACTAGAAATTTTTCAGGTTCACAATAATCTACCACTCTCCTCTATTTTAAGCAAATGAAAGGTTTGCATACTTAACTATAAACTCAGCTATCTGGACTTCTTTGCAATTTCCATTTCTCATGAATGCAATCCTCTTCTAAATAAACATGTACAGATTAGCCATTCACTGCCCGGCAGTCTTGTTACCAAACTGGCATCTAGGATTCTAATTCCCATATCCCAGGACTTAGTCTTGCATTCAAGACTGTCTATGTTCTAACCTTGATATAGCTCTCCAAACTATCTCATTGCACAGATTCTTCATTTAGTTGATGCTAATCCCAAACAACTAAATCTCTCACCACACTAGGTACTGCATACTTCCTCAAAGATTTGTCCTCTACTCTAGAAATCACACAATTATGCAGGGAAAAGACTAACCTAACACTGACAGTAAGGAAGGGTTTTTGTTATTGTATGTCTGTGTATGTGATTATATGCATTCATGTGTATGCACATGTGTGTGTGTGTGCATGTGTGAAGCCCAGGGGTTGATGCCAGGTGTCTTCCTCCATTGGTGTCCAATTTTTTCTTTTTAGATAGACTTTCTCACTGAACCAAGATCTTGCTATTTTGGCTAGAATGGCCCTGGGATCCTTCGTCTATTTCTGCCTCCCCAGTGCTGAGGCTGTAGGAGCACACTGCAGTGCCTGGCTTTTGACTTGACTCCTTACACTTACACAGCAAGCAATTTACTAGTTCCTTCCNCACCCTTTAAAAATTGTTCTTTATGCCCCACCCCATCTCACTCTATTGTGGTGCCTTGCATGCAGCAGGTTTTCAGGCTTGGGTGTGTGTGTGGTCACAGGTTTCAGAGTAGGAAAAAAGCTCACAGTGTAGACTTTGAGCTGAAGTTGGAAAGATGAGAGTAGAAGATATCTCTACAGGTGAGGATGGATAATANACTGACAGGGGAAGAAGCATATATATCTTAAGGAGTGGGAGGAGAGCAATGTGTTTTGAAAGGAGCTAGCAGAAAGAGAGGAGCCGGGCAGCATCACAGTCATTGGGAACCTGAGATTTGCAATCAGAACATTCTGGATTAGAACTCAGATTTTACATCCTAGGGGATGACCTGGAGTAAATTAATTAAACCTTCAGCATCAGCTTCGTCATCATTGAGAAGCTTTTTGTGGTGTTTGAGTGCTGGAAGCACCACGTTTCACCACAGTACTCGGCATTCAGTAGCAGCTTAGAAGATAGTACAGGAGCGTTCTGTCAAGAGCAGATTCAAAGGGGCCTTCTGGCAGGAAACTTTGATTTAATGACTTAGGGAAAAGAGAATCTTACACGTTTCTGAGCAGAGAGTCATTTCCCAAGTAATTATCTGACCTCTCCCCCACCAAGCTTCCTCCATGAGTAATCTTAGGGCAAGAACTTGCAGCACAAACAGGAAGTTTTAACCCATAGTGGCCGAGTTTGGTCTTTTAATCATGGGCTCAGTTCCTGAGAAGGTCTCCTCATTGCCCATTCAGTGGCAATGGCTGTTGAAGTCATGGAGCTTGCCCTTTCTCAATATGCACCTGCCACCATGCTGTGTGTAGAATAGTGGCACTCTGTTAGTTTAAACATAAGTAGACATTCAAAGATTCTCTGATACCTCTAGCTGAAATTCTCTTATTCTGCAATCTTCTAGAAGTGCTAGAACAAAGTGTATAAGCTTGGTGATATCATAGAATTTGCTGCCTCAAAGTTTTTTATGAGTCTGGAGTCAAAACATTAGCAAGGCTGATTCCTTCTGAAGAGACATAAGAGAGAGTATGTTCCACAGCCATCAGGAAGTATGTAGTGGTGGCCGGCCATCTTTCCATTCCTTGATCTTGATTTCCATGTTCACATGGCATTTTCCCCATCTTTCCTCCTTAGAAGTCCCTTTGTGCATGTCTGCTTTCAAAAATCTTCCCATAATATTGACTTAAAATGTATCCTGATACCCTATTTTAACTTAATTACTTTAGTAAAAACACTATTTTCAAATAGCTTATATTCTGAGGGACTAGAAATAGGGACTCAACTGTAATTGGGGTACAAACTTAACCCCACAGCATCCCATCCTCTGAACCCACAAACTTCACACTATTTCCTTGCAGAAAGTTGTTCATCCTAGCATCTCAAAATGTCTGATTCATTCCATTATCAATTCTGTGTTCAAAAGCACCTAAACATCATCTCAAAGGGCCCCAAATCACCATCTTATGAGCAAGGCTTGAGGAATGACTGTCTTAGGTCATAATTCTTCTCTCTCAGTGACCCATGTGGAACCAAACAAAAAGTAGGTTGCAGGGCCTGGAGAGATGGATTAAGAATGCTTGTTTCTCTTGCAGAAAACCCAAGTTCAATTTCCAGCATCCAGCTGCAAGGGATCTGATGGCCTCTTCTAACTTTTTCAGGCACCTGCAAACACACACACATTTACACATACACGCGCGCGCGCGCACACACACACACACACACACGCCCATAAAAATATGAATCTTTAAAAAAGTAGGTTGCTTCCAAAATATAATGGTGGAACAGGATAGACATTACCATTCTTTGAGCGACAAATAGGAAAGGGGGAAGCAATGGGTTCCAAGAAGAGCCCACTTAGGAAGGAAAATTCCATTCAGTTTTAAGTCTTGGGGATGATTTTCTGTTGCTGGATGCTCTGTTCTCTGGACCTGTCTTCAAGGCCCAACTATGCTTGCTCCTGGTTGGTGGCTTCTACTCTCTGAATTCATAGAGAAACCTCAGCTTGTTCAGCCTCTGAACCAGTAAGAGCCACTCTTCCCTCTTTTGGGACAGCTTGTTTATAGTCAAATAGTTCTATCAGCTCATTTCCTTGTAGACTCTCAGACGCCCAACAGCCTCCCTTCGTCTTATCTTGTGTCCCCATCATCTTCCACCCAAGGGTTTCTGCCATAATCTTAATTTTCTCTTCTGAGCATATTTTTGTCACCCTCCCCCACCATATGGATGGGGTTAGAATTTTCTAAATAGTAAAGTTCTAGTTTCCTTTTTGTCATACATTTTTTTTCAATTTATTGTTCTTCACTTAGATTTTTTTTTTTACCAGAAATAACAAGGAGAAAACAGACCATACCTTTAGTTCTTTGCTTAGTGATGTCCTCAGCGCTGCATCTGATTCATTGCTTGCTAGTTGCCATGGTTTGAATCAGAAGGTTCCCACAGGCTCATGTTTCTAGTACTTGGTTCTCAGCTGTGAAGATCTAAGAGGGGATAGGGGTCTGGCTACTGTTAGCAGGTGACTAGAGGTGGAGATTGAGAGCAGACCTGGCCCTGGTTCCACTCGAGTGCTCTTGCTTCTTGCCTGTTGTCATGTGAGGAACATCTACCACATCCTACTGCCACGAGCTGTATGTAGCACGCTTTATGCATTATGATGGTCTGAAACTGTGAGCCAAAGTCAACCTTCCTACCCCCATGTTGTTTCTGCCACGTATTTTCTCACAGTGACTAAAAAGTAACTAAACATACATTCTGTTTCCCTCCAAACAACTTACCGGTTTCTACCATCATACAAAAAGGTACGACCTTCCTTCCAGGTCCCAATAAGATGCCCGTTTTTTCTTCCTTACACACCGGAAGGACCTTGCCAGTCAAGCTTCCAGTCTGTTCACAAAAGCATGCCTGTTTTCTGAGATGATAGACATTTTCTCTGAGCCTTCCTCTGTCTTTTCTGAGCCCTGTCCAGAATCTCCTATACCATCTCCGTTTCCATCAACAACCTCTCCAAGGTGTTCTAAGGCTTCTCTGCTGCACATCTCCAAAGGTCCCCGTTACTCACTTCCAAAGCCATGCCTGCTTTTTCAGATCTTCCAGCCGCGTCTCTCTCCCAGGGGCAAGTCTCTATTTACTTCCATCCATGCTAGAAAAAAAGTGCCCCCAGCCACATGATATATACAACATAGGTTTATTGTTCAATGGACTTGAGTCCAGAAGCCTGAGACAAGGTATCAGCTGCATTAGTGCTGAGGGATATGAGGGCCTTTACTCCTGATTTTGTCATAGGCTCTGCTGGGTTTAGGCAGTGTGTGGCACCCCTTGACTAATATGGGAACCACCAAGATTTTACTGCCATATGACATTCTGCCAGTGTTTCCAAGTCTTTTTTCTATGCTAGTCTGTATTATAGGAATATTGGTTATATTGAGTTAGGGACCACCCTAATGATCTTATGGTAATTGATTCATCCTGTGTAAAAATTGACTTACGAATGAGGTTGTGTGCCAAGGTACTGTGGAGTAGGGACTTCAGCATGCCTTTTAGGTAAGTACATCATTTAATTCATGTATCTTGTTAATAAATTATAAGCAGGACCTAGCAATATGTGAGGATTTCAAGCACTCATTAAAGAAAACATAAGTAGGAGTTGGTGTTTACTTTTTAACTATTCCATTAGTTTAGTATGCAGCAGGTATTTTACAGCCTCATACCAAGCTAATGGAATAGATAATAAATACATATCTTGTAATTCAAAGCTAGCATTTTACACAATACAAATGTTGACAACAATCTATAGCACAATGATCAGGAACTATAACTTACCACATGATCTATTCGTCACACGGCATATGTAGCAGATACTTTAGAATGTGGTACACAATAGTAGCTACATTGATATTCTAAATGATTACAATTTCCATCAGGTTTTAAGTACTCCACAACTAGGGAAATGCATCCGTAGACAGGTATGTGCATTACTGTGTTTAAAAATCTGAAAGAACTTGAGTAATTGCATGTAATTCTGTAAGAAGATTGGAGGGCAATGAAATTGTCTTTAAAAGAGTTATAGATAATTTCAATTTAATTTGTTATGAAAGTCTGTATTTTATTTTACTCCTTTAGATTTTATCCTGAGAGGATACCTCAGGATTCACTAGATTCCCAGCTGGTTTTTATACACAAATGATTCAGAAACAGTATTCTAGATGCTGGAAACCAAGTACAAGCCATGTAAGTTCAGTTCTGTGAGCTGAAGAAAGAGGAAGAGGAGGGCAAGCGACAGAAACAGAAGAAAGGCCGGGCAGCGGTGGCGCACGCCTTTAAGCCCACACTCGGGAGGCAGAGGCAGGTAGATCTCTGTGAGTTTAAAGCCAGCCTGGTCTACAGAGTGAGTTCCAGGATAGCCAG
>LZPO01008178.1:53924-77994 GCA_001675575.1 Neotoma lepida | reverse complement strand
GCCTTTCCTGGAACTCACTCGGTAGCCCAGGCTGGCCTCGAACTCACAGAGATCCGCCTGCCTCTGCCTCCCGAGTGCTGGGATTAAAGGCGTGCTCCACCACCGCCCGGCGATAGAGGTCTTAAAAGGGAAACAATTAGCCAACTCTAAACTCTGCAAGCTAGGGATTTATAGGCTCTTTATAGGATCAAGATGGGATCTTGTTATATATTCAGTTAAAGGAACTTATTTTGTGATTTTCCCCTATAGTGTATGGTGGGCTTGTTATTCTTGTTATTTTATCTACTATACCACCATTTTTATTGGTCAAATAATATTCTATTATATTAATGACTCATGTTGCATTTAAGTCACCTATTGTTATATATCTAGATTTGTGATTTATTTTTTTTTAAAAACTTTCTATTATAGACACTGCTGTTACAGAAGGACAGGGGAATGGCTAAAGCAAATCAAGCAATGTCTGTTTGACTCAGGAAGGAGAGCCACATTGAGGGCAGAGCACACGTATAGCACAGTGCAGGTGGTCTGCTTTCAAGTGACCCTGTACTGTGTGTGGGAATTAGAAGCCACTCAGTGAGGTAAATGGGCAAACAGGAGCTGGGAATGGAAAGAGTTAAGCACCTCTGGACTGTAGCCTAAAGATGTCAGGATGATGACTACAGAGTGTCCTCAGAAGACCTGGAGCATCTGTTCGTGCCCAGACTCCGTGGCAACCATGTTGCCAGAAGACAGTGACTACTAGAGGCTGGCGGCTCACCCAGGGAAATATAGAAGGGGATGGTAAGCCAGTGTGGTGTGTGGCAATAGTGGTTGGACTGCCTTAGAGCCTTCGGCATACTTAGAGAGGCCTTGCTGGAGATGAGGTCAGCAGGCTATTTGAGTGGAAAACCTCAGCGCTTTGCANAGCAGAGGCGGTGCCAGGTATGATGTTGGCAGGGTAAGGTTCTCAAATAAATCTGCTCACAAGGGCCCTAGTCCTTCTGGAACTGTCCATTATTTTCTTCTGTGCCCTCTTTTTGACTCACAGTCCTGCGCTAAGCACTGCAGGGACCTCAGCAGCACAAGTGAATATTCTTTAGGTTACATGCTCCCATGTCAGTTTTCTGACTCAATGTCCACGTTAAGATTGTAAGGCTTTTAATATATGCAACCAAATTGCTACCCCCCCAAATGCTCTAATTCAGTTCCAAAGCAGTGGTGTCAGCACGCACACTCACCCTCTCAACTTTGTCTTTTATCCTATTTTTGCCAGTTCCAGAGGCAAAATAGTATTATATATATGACTTTCAGAATTTACAATTGTAAAAATTATAGTGGTATTCAAAATGGTTTCATTTCATTGGTAATTTTTAGTTTTTAATAATGAAATGTTATCTTTTTTTAATACTGGGTGGTTATGACATGAATGTTAGGGAACCTGAGTGTGCTTACCATAGCTGCAGCATCAGTGCCATTATTTGCCTCTCAATTTTGCCATGGTGGTTTTGATAGAAAGAATTTTTAATTTTTTCATAGTTCAGGCTACCAATTTTTCCTTATTGGTTTGGTCTTTGTTATTATGCTTAAAAGTCTTCTTTTTCTCTAAATGAAAATTATTATTATTAATTTTTTTTTGCAAATGAAGTCTGATGAAGAAAAGTTGAACCTGGGCCTGGTGGCCACTCCTGCAATCCTAGCACCCTACTGGCTCAGGAAAGAGAGAGCTAAGTTACATGTCAGTCTGGGCTACATAGTAAGACTCTGTCTCAAAACCAAACCAAACCAAGCAAGCAAAAAGTTGAATTCTGTATAGGATACAAATTTACTAATTTATAAATAGTTAATAAATTAAGTAATATAAGACATTAATTTACTTGACTCAGTAGAGGTTTTCAACTTATGCCTGTCCTGTATTTCTACTTCTCTGATGGCTATAGCATATAAAAAACAACTACAGGAGTTGGGGAGATAGCCCAGTAGGTAAGAACGCTTGCTGCCCAAGCATGAACATATGNGTTCAAATCCTTAGNACCCATATAAAAAGCTGGTCATAGCTGTCCATGTGTCTGCAACCCCAGTGCTGGGGGTCAGGGAGGCCCCTCATGTGTCTGTAACTACAGTACTGTAGCCTATGAGGCAGCAGGATCTGTGAGGCTTAATGGCTGCTGGCCTAGCTCCAGATTCAGTGAGAAACACTGACTAAGGGGACTTAGGCAGAGTATGATATATATTCAGTATCCTCCTCTGTGCTCTGCATGCGTGTGCTCAGGAACATGCATTCACACCCACGTGTGTATATGCTACACACACACATGTACACACATACACACACACACACACACATACACACACACACACATACACACACACACACACCACATAAAATTAAAATAAGCCCCTTAATAGAGTACATTAAAGATATTAGAGCCAAGTATAGTACCAGATGACTGAACTAGAACTTCTGGGACAAGACTGGACACATGTAGATTGTGAAACAGAAAATCTCACTGGATGAACCTCTGTTTGTGTCTTGAATTAAGAGCAGTGGTACTCATTCTCAGCTGTATATTAGAATCCATTAAGAAGCCCAGGCTGCATCCAATGATAGTTATTGTGTATTTTGAGCAGTAGGGCTGTGGCCTTAGCAGTTTTTTAGAGGTTATGAATTATTCTATTATTCAATGTTCTTACACAGGACTACTCATTTTTAAAGCTGCCTAGGTGACTTTCAATTGTGAAAATAAGAAGAGGGAATGGAAGAAATAAAGCAGGGGTAACTGACAGCTTGTGATGTTACAACGTCCTCATGAAATAGGATGTACACTTAGTGTGGAGAACAATAGAGATGGTTAGAGGGAGAGTGTGCAATTAGGGCAGCCCTGGGCTCATGTTGGGGCAACAGGGATGAAGCAGGCAAGGGAGGGGGTTAACAGGTTCATGAGCAACTTGTTGAGAACAATGTGGAAAGAATCAACAGTGTGTGACTTTGTTCAACAATACTAAGAAATCTGCACATCAACCATAGAAAAGATGGAATGGCAGAACTGACCTAGCTTCAGCAGCTTGTAGAGAAGGGAGGGAAGGAAGAACAGGAACTGTTCCTCTGGGCCATATCTTCCTGATAGTGTTTTATCAAAATGTAATTACTATCTCCCCACCTCCTCCCTCTCTTCCTCTCTACTCTCTTCTTCCTCCTTCTGTGNTGCAGAGTGAACCCATGTCCTTGTATATACTAACCACATACTCTACCAACCAAACTAGATCCCCAGCCCCCAGACCTAATTTCTTAAAGGAATAGCAATGGTAATATATGTGGAACTTTTAAGTTATTTGTGATGAACCAGAAACCACCTTTTAACATATATGAGGGGGCCTTAAAAGTCAAACCACCAAGAAAGTCTTTTCAAACATGGTGTGCATGTTGCATGCTATACTCCACCCCTTGGATGGTGTGGCAGGAAGACAGCAAGCNTGGACTATATAGTAAGACAACAAAATAAAAAATGTTCTAAGTGCTGTTTGTCAGCCCTCTTCCCTCAGGGCTCAGGGATCTATCAAAGAGGAGGCAGAAAGATAGTAAGAGCCAGAGATAGTGGATGACTCCAAGGAGGCAGTTTCTTCCAGACACAACAGGGCTGATGCACATAGGAATTCACAGAAACTGTGACAGCATGCTCAAGACCTGCACAAGTTCAAACCAGACAAAATCCCAGAACAGAGAAGGGGAAGTGGACACAAAGCCCCACTCCTAAACAAGAAGCTATTTGCAATTGGTACCCTCTGCCCAAAGCAAGGTGTTTTCTCTAACGGAATGCCATTGGGTGTATCAACTGCACTCCAGGGCAGGTCCTGTGCCCAGGAGCAGTTGCCTAACACGAAGTGGGCTCCATGTTTCTTATGAACTTTTTATTTTATATTAGTTTGTCTTATTGNTTTTTTTGTTGTTTATTTACTTTTGATNTTTGTTTTTTGGGTTGAGAGAAAGAAAGAACATGAAGTGGAGTGGAGAGGAACTGGGAGGAGCTGGGGGAGGAGAAAGAATATAATCAAAATGTAATGTATGAAAAAATAAATTAAAAAATGAGAGTACATATGTACTCACAGATGCAAACATAGGGAGACATACTCTGCCGCCTGTAACCTTTGTAAAGCTCCCTAAGCCACTGANTATCTACTCTGATGAGACTGCCTTGAGACAGGGAATATAGGAACTACAGCAAATACCACTTTAACTCTGAGAGACCAGATCCAAATTTCCAAAGGACTTAATTACCTCCCAGATTTCCTTAGAGTACAGCTCATCCCACCTTAACTAAATTGATTTTATAATGAGGTTGATTTTATACTGAGGTTGAAAGAAACAAAGAGAGGAGGGGTGTCATTTTCTGAACTAGTCAAGCCAATAGGGGTCCAGGAGAGAAGAATGGTGTCAGAGGGAAAGGAGTGGGGATACCAGAGGGTAATGGGGTGAATATAGTCATAATAGATTGTTTATGTCTGTGAAACCCCCATAAAAAGAAAGAGGGCACAGGATTTTTTTTTCTGAATAAAATGGTATTTTGAGTTCCTCTTTGTTTCTTCTTAAGGAACAGCTTATTAAACAATATGGGCACATACAGTGTGAGCTGGGTTTCCATAATGTGTGGTTTTGCAATATTCTTGAGGCTGAGTCTGAGGAACACTGTGTCCAGGGCTATGCCAAGAATGAGCTTGTTTCCTTTCTTGCTTTCCCTTTGCTACAGAGAAGGAAGTCTCAGAACACTATAGTTCTAGGAATTTTTTCCTTTTTCTAAAGAAATAAGTGGACATTTCCCGGACTGTGTGGGGAGAGTAGAGTGAAATTTCTGATTTTATCTCTTAATGAAGCACCAGTTGTCAGGATTAGACTGTATGAACAGGTCCCAAAATGCTCTGAGCATAAGCCTTATGCCAGCAGACACAGGGCATCAGTGCCTTGAGTTCAGGCACCATTTGATTAGGTCAGCTTTGTNTGTGTGCATGTGCATGTGTGTGTGCACATGTGTGTATGTGTGTGTGTGTGTGCACATGCACATGCATGTGTCTGGAGGCCAGAGTTCAATCATCTCTGTTGGTCCTCAGGAACTATCCACCTTGGTTTTTGAGACAGGGTCTCTTACTGGCATGGGGCTCACTAATTGGGCTAGGCTGGCTTGTCAGGAAATCCCAGGGATCTGCCTGCCTCTGCCTCCCCAATATGAAGATTAGCCTGCACCAACCCTTCCCCAGATTTGTATGTTGGTGTTGGTCAAATTCAGGTCCTAATGCTTGCAAACAAGTGCTGTACCACTTGAGCCATCTCTAAGGCTTCATCAATGCTTTTAATAGTGTTACAAAATGGTGACTTTTCTCTTCAGTGGGCAAAGAGCCATGAACAATTTAATATGTAAAACAANACTACTGAAAGTTGCAAGATCTTTTGGGAATAAATATTAAGATTTCTAGAGAAACTGATAAGAGTAAAGGAATATAAAGAATTCAGCATGTACTTCTTTACAATAAATACCAAGCCTTGTTTTCCACAGCTATATTAGCCAAGACAAGTTCAAAATTACAGGCCTGAGTTATTGAGTTTCCATGTCTACATGTTCCTACCTTAGACAAGGGAGCGCTGTCTGCACAATGAACATGTTCTCCATCACTCTCTGTTCATGTTGTGTGCACATTGATGGTGGGATCCTATCTCTGGGAACATTGCTTTTCTTATGCTCTGCTTC
Organism: Neotoma lepida; assembly: GCA_001675575.1. Taxonomy (NCBI): domain Eukaryota; kingdom Metazoa; phylum Chordata; class Mammalia; order Rodentia; family Cricetidae; genus Neotoma; species Neotoma lepida. Next base: position 72,277 of record LZPO01008178.1, on the reverse strand, counting down.
CACCAAACCCCCTATTTCCCTGGATGTGCATGGGTTGGTTATTGGGTGTGTAAAGGGGGAAATTATTAAGGCAACTCCACGTAGATAATACAAGATTTATTTAGGGGTAACTTACAGCCAGTAAAGGGCTTGGTTACAGGATCCAGGAGAGGTGAGGTGCAGTCCAGTGATGTTCTCTGGAGAACTCTGCTCGGTCTACCATCCAGAATCACCAGGAACCAAGAGGGCCGGCACAGAAGGACCTCCGGTCTCAAAAGCTCCCATCTCGGCCTGCCCCAGGGGGAGGTCCTAGGTAGGTATGGCAGTTACCAGAAGGCTCACTAGGGGTAGTGCTTCCAGGTCAAAGCTGGAACAGCTACCCACTACAGAGGTGTAAGTAAAAGCTGCTTTCTATGAGCTTACAGTCTTCTCTGAATAATAAATACACCAGTGCTTTTATTCCCTAGCTCCATGACCCTCATTGCTCCTTATATCTGAGAGGCCTCTGAAATCCAGTGAATGATAGCTGCTGGGAGTGAGTCCTGTGGGGCTATGCAAATGCTGCACTAGGCTGTCATTCTTCTCTGGGTCCAAAGCCATGCCACATCTTCTCTTACCATAGAGCTACATAGATTCTCAGCCCACAGTGCCAGCTTTTCCTGATATCCTCAAGGGCTTGCTAAGGGACTCAGCCTATGTAAGGACAGAGTCAGGGGCCAANCTAAGTGGTAGAGTCTATGCAGGATTCCAGAGTGCTTTTGTCTGTTGAGTCAGGGGCATTGTTTTTGGACCATGCTTTCATTCTTTGGCATGATACCTTACTATAAGTTGTTTCTTTCCTAGAATGCTCATTGCTCCCCCATGCTAACAGACTCCATGGTAGACATTCCTCCCATCCTTTACTTAGCAAACCTGTTTCATTGTAAGGTGTGTTCAACTAGCTGCTAGGGTACAAGAGTAAAACAAATGGAGGCTTTGTCTGTGGAGCTCATGGTCTAGGGGACTTGAGAAGATGTCACAAACTGTGCCACTGAGAATATATAAATAAAGCTGAGATGGGTGCTCTAAAGGCAGTGAATCAGCTCGTTTTCCTGTGTGTCACTGTTTGTCACTCAGCTTGGGCTCATATCAGCATTTCTAACTCTAGTCTGTCTCTAGACACTTGAATCCCCCAATTATTTGCAACAATACAGAAAATACTAAAAATGTTTAACCTTCAAAGTTTAGAATTAATTGTGCCTAGGTATGTGCTTAAAAATTACTTGGCATGTTATTTTACATTTTATATATTTAGAAATACATTTGCTATAATGTATAATACTGTGATTTTTCTATTTACATACATAGTAAGGAAACCCTATTTTCCAACCTTATTTTAACTGTGGAGGAAGGTCAGAAAAGCCTGCATGAGAAGCTGGGGGCTAGGAAGTTCTGATCAGGAAGCTTTCTCAACATTCAAAAATGGAATCAATTATTCCAAACACCNTTGCACCAGGTTTNGGCAATTCTTGGTCAGTGTTAGATCCATCTGGGAAGTAATGGCAGTAGAGAAAGAAGTCTCCAAAGCTCCAGCCTTCCAGTTGTATCCTCAGATAAAGGTTCCTTCAAAGCTTCCACTGCTTAAAACCCAGAGATGACATATGCTTTTATTAGCAGATTCATGCAATGCTTAACAGGGAACTGAAACTGGACATGGGGTTTCTGAATTTTTCAAATAACAATGCATCATCTTTTGTATTGAATTGGTGCAGCTATTTTACAGTTAGGAATGTGTGCTCATGAGCCCTTTCTAAAGCAATAGTGGGCTGATTGTCTTGAGTTGCTGCCCCCTTTCTTCATTGCCATCATCCCTCATGCCTTCTACTTCCTCTACCTCTCTTCCTCCTCCTCTCTTTTTTCCTCCTCCCCCTCATCATTTTTGGGAAAATTTTGTATGGTTTTGGGAACCGCCAATATTATCTTGGTCAATGGTTAACCAGCTGCTCTCCAGGGTAGAACTCTGAATGAGGAAGCTGACTTCTAGGTGTGTGTGTCTGTGTGTGTGTACATGTTCATATGTGAGTNTGTAAATGTGTGTATATATGTGGAGAGCAGAAACTGATGCAAGGATGTCTACCTCAGTCATCCACCTAATTTTTGAGACAGGGTCTCTCACTAATCCTAGAACTTGCCAATTTGGCTAGACTGACTGGCCAGTGACCCCTCCAGATTTTCCTGTCTCTGCCTCCCCAGCACTGGGATTACAGATGAGAGTCACTATGCCCACCTTTAATATGGTGCTTAGGATCTAAACTCAGGTCCCTCCNCCTGTATGGCAAACATCTCCCAGCCCCTGATTCATAGAACACACCAGTTTCTGTGGTGTAAACATTCCTACAAAGACCAATGCACACAGCCAAGATGAATCCCTGACTACTAATCACAGAATTGGGAAGAAGTGAACANTGTGAACTCTTGTTGGAGGGTATAAGCTGTCTCTACTCCAGTATTGTATCTGGGGATCTGGAGTAGCATTCTTCTTGGTGGTGAGGAGGGGCAAATATGAGGAATCATCTCATGATTTTGTTAAGCAGTAGTGTAACCCAATTTCTCAAACTTTTAGACTTTCATCATGGGCACCAAGCTACCCACAACCACACTGTTTGCTTCACCTTCCTGATTTTCTATTCTTCTCCAATTAATTGAAAGCAGCATATTGTTGAGCCGTTTCTGCCTGTTTTTGTAAACACATGCATAACTGTTGTAGGGATCACACACTAGTCAATGTTTGTGGACATCGACTCATGCCTACTTTATAGGGGCCTTGTGAGGTAGGAGGCTCACCTCATCATTTGTTAGTTTGGATTGTTGTTTGTCTTTCCTACTTTAAGGAGTCCATAGTGTGAAAGTCAGGATGCCCATCATTTCCCTTGGCACACACTCAAATGTGTTGTCTTTTCCCATTGTCTTCTTAAAGTGTTGTGCTGAAACTTGCTTTGTGACTACCTGTTTTTTAAAAGAAATATTAAAACAACAATTAATTTTCTGCATTTCCCCACAATGTTCTGTCTGAATCATCATAGACTACTGTTCTTTAGAACATGTTACTCTCAGAGAAAATAGTCTAGAGACTGTTAAAAGGCTAATATTACTGTTTTCTGAGTAACTCTTTGTGTCTGGAGAATTGAGAGCTTATTGTCAGTTGTGCCTTTGATGACCTCACTGGTCCTCTTTGGCTAGTGCCTTCTCTTCTCCTTCAAGTGAGTCTTTCTCTTGCTCAGATNTTTTTTTTTTTTTTAAGTTTCTACTACTGAATTTAGAATAAAGTCTGAAACATTAATTTTGGACCCAAAGGTTTTATTTAATCTGTCTCTACCACAGAGAATGTTGTTTAGTGTTTACGGCATTAGGATTCAAGTTCTGTTTTTTCTACTTGTGAATTCTATGACACTGGAAATAGGTTCTTAATCTCTCTGCACCTCAGTTTACTCATCATTGTAAGGAGAAAACAACACTGTTCATACAGCTGGGTTTTTTTTTTTAAATAAAGAGTTTAGAATTGTGCCTGATGCACAGAATTGTGAACGTTAGTTCCCCACCACATCTCCATTCTGCTTCTCCAGTTTCTCAGCAACTCTTTTCATTTCTGATTACTGAAGGATATTTCTGCTTCCTGTCAAGTTCCTGTTTCTTCTGTCACTTCTCAGATGAGCTCTGAGGTTATTATTTGGAGACCCCTCATGATTGCGTTTCATCACAGAATTTACAGTTGCCCTGTCTCCCCCACCATCCATGGTTTCTGCATCTACAGATTCACCAACATTACATCAAAAATATTTGAAAGGTCTGGGGTCATGGCTCTGTGGGTAATGTGCTTGCTGTGCAGACATGGGAACCCAAGTTTAAACTCCTGGAATCCATACATAAAAAAGCCAGGTGTGCCGGGCGGTGGTGGCGCACGCCTTTAATCCCAGCACTCGGGAGGCAGAGGCAGGCGGATCTCTGTGAGTTCGAGGCCAGCCTGGGCTACCGAGTGAGTTCCAGGAAAGGCGCAAAGCTACACAGAGAAACCCTGTCTCGAAAAACAAAACAAAACAAAACAAAACAAAAAAGCCAGGTGCTTGTAATCCCAGAGCTAGGAAAGTAGAGACAAGAGAATCTGTAGGATTTGCTGGCCATCCAATCTAGCTGAATCTGTTAGCTCTAGGTTCAGTGAAATATTCTGCCTGAAAAGATAAGGTAGAGAGCAACTGAGTAGGACATCCAAGGTCAAGTGGCCTTCACACATGTAGACATGCTAGTGCACACACACACACACACACACACAGGAACACATATCAAGAAGTAAATGCCTGAGAAAAATTACATCTGCACTGACCATGTACTGACTTCTTTTCATCATTCTCTAAAAAAATATATATCATAACAACCATAGAACGTTCTTGCTGTATCATATTTATAGGCAGTATAGAGAACATCTAAACTCTACAGGAGGATATAGATAGCTTGTTTGTAAATGTGGCATCATTTTTTGTCATGAACTAGAGCATCCTTGGATTTGGCATCCGGTGAACATTCTAGGAACCAATCCCGTGGGATGACTGTACTTTCTTTTTCATTTTCACCATCGTGTATTATTTTATCCTTCTTGTTTTGACTACAGGAGACTCAGAGTCATTACAGTGAGGTCCATTTCCATGCTGTTTGCTTCATAATTTTCTAAAGTCTAGCTTAGGCCTGCTGCAGTGATTTTGCTTATTTGGTTGCCTTTTTACTTTTTGAGACAAAATCTTGCCATATAGCCTTTGCTTTGCAGACTGTCCTTGAATTCATGGTGATCCTCCTGCCTCAGCCTCCAAAGTTCTGAGATTGTAAGTGTGCACTCNATGCCCAGCTGTTATGTGGTACTCTGATGTTTGATCAGAAGAGGCAGTTGGATGTCTAATTTGTGACTTTTACCTTCATTCCTGGCTTTTCAAGTCCCCTTCTCCATAATCCTCCCTATTACCGTTCTTCATTCTATTTACATAATTTATTGCTTTCTTTTCTTTATAAGAGGAATACATACCACCTAAAAATGCNTCACTACCAATTTGCTCTGGACAGACATCAGGGGAGTAAATGAGAAGTAGAAATAAATCAATACAAGTAAATGGTGAAGGAAAGTAGGCAAGGATTACCTACGGAAATGCTCCTCTGTTATCAAAATAATACCATTTAATTGTTCATTTAGTACAGTAAAGACAGAAATCTGTTTCAGCCACTGACACAAATTCACTGTGGCTTTCAGTTTGTTCAGGATACCTTGAGCCTCTCAGGGAGTGAGTGTATTGTACTCTCTAAGCTCACATCTTTTGTTTATTTTGCCCATACACATACAGTTTTGCCCAAATAGAAAAAATAACTAACAGCAAGAAAACGAATGTCAGCTGTAGGAGGAATTTAAGCAGTGTTAACTTGGAAAAGATGTAAGCCCTGGGGCTAGCTGTTGAACTCACAGTATTTCTGTTCTTGGTAGTCCTCTGCTAGTCNACTCCAATGGCCCACATGTTTCTTGGCCTCTTCAGCTCTCTTTTACCCCACTGGGAGGCAGAGAGCTCTGCTTCATAGTTTTAGCCTGTCACACTGGAAATCAGGATGACACCCCCAAATCTAAACTAGTCTCCATTGAGCTGGCATGATGTGTGATGTTTCCAGAACCAATTTCACCAAATGTACACAGACTCCTACTATCTTTTCAAAGCCAAACACTAGCTAGGAACTCTGTGTTCTGACCAACNGCTCTTCTGAGATAGTGCAAATCTCAGTGCACATTTAGAACGTGTTCATGTGTCACTTCTTACAATGCCACTTCCTGGCCTTGAAACAAAGCTGAGTTTGCAATCAGTTGTCAGGCTGGCATTGTGCATGATGTTCTTCATGCTGGCAAGGGGATTTTAGTTTTTCCCTTTTTCATTTTTATTGATGTTCTTCACTCCTATTCACAGCATGCACACCGCCTTGTCCTTTTCTGTCTTCCCTTCCCCTCTCTTGCTGGTCCCTTTCATCCTCTCAAACAGGGACCCCTTTCTGCTTTCATGTAATATATCTCCCAGTATTATTTTGTTTTGCACTTCTCTTTCTTTTTACAACTTTCAAGATTTGATTTTTCCTACAAACAATGTTATGTACTAAGTGGGGCAAAGGAGATTCTCTATGCCATGGCGACTCTAAGAAATGGATTTTCTCTTGAATTCTTTCAGGTGTGTATATATATGCATGTGCTATGTGAAAAAAAAAACTTTTTGGGGGAGAGACGCAGCACACAGGTCTATTCACCCCAGACAGGGAGCCCACAACAGANCAAAGTATGGATACCACCAAAGTCCAACTTGGTGAACCAATGAATTTAACTGGGGTTACTTACAGAAGTATGGATGAGGGGTTACTTACAGAAGCAGAAATGACTCAATGACAGCTGCATCACCAAAGCCCACCCCAGCATGGGTAACAGCTCACAAAATCTGGGAAACCGGAAGCACATCGCACAGCCTGCAGGTAGCTCAACAGGTTGGATAGTGACTTTCCTGGGTGCCTCAGTTGGTCTAAACCTCTTCCAGGTAGCTGGTCTGGCTACCTGTCTGTACCTGGCTACAGAGTCTTTCTTGCAGCTCAGCTTGTCTGANTCTTCTTTGTAGCTCAGCTTCCTTAGTCTGAGTGGGACTCTCAGCTTTCATTGTTTACTCTGGTAGGGAGGAAGCTAGTGAATCTGGTCAGCTTCAGGGACTTCCCAGAGCTATTTTCTTTACCTTCCCACTTAAAGAGCTTCGCTACAGGATGGATTGTTTCTGTCTTGGAGGAGACTGTTACACAACAGCATGTACGTATAGGGGCCAGAGGTCAACCTTGTGTGTCATTCTTCAGAAGCCATCAGTCTGTTTTTGAAACAAGATCCTCCACTGGTTTGGACCTTGATAATTATGCAAGGCTGGCTGGCCAGTGAATCCTTGCTGCCTGCCTCTACCTCTCCACANCCAGAACTTTTTAAAAATATGAGTTCTGCGACCAACTCATGGGCTTCAGTTTCTAAAACTGTAAAATGGATTGATAATTATTCCTTCATTTGTTCCAAGGATCCAACAAGCAATCAATAATGCCCTTTTCTGTCAAATTGTGAAAATAACTTAGGTTTCATATCTAGGAAAAATACTAAGTTGACAAGAATCTCTGAATCTATTTTAGTCTGTCACTCAGTTATTGTTTTCCACATGTCAAAAATTTAGACTTTTATTTTAAGGATTACAATTTAAAAGCTTTGTTTTTGTTCTGTGTCTGTGTCTGTGGAGAGGTATGTGCATGTGTGAATGCAGTTGCACACTGAGAACGGAAGACTGAGTTTCCCTTGAGCTGGAGTTGATACGGTGAACCACCTGATATGGGAACCAAACTCAGGTATCTGGACCCTCTGGCAGAACAGTATGAATCATCACTGTTGTACTGTCCTGAATTTGCCAAGACGGGCATTCGGAGGTCAGAGAACTTTGGTAGTTCTGGGGATTGAACTCAGGTCATCAGTCTTGCCTGACAAGAGTTTTTACCAACTGATCAATCTTGCCTCTNTCTGTCTGTCTGTCTGTCTGTCTGTCTGTCTGTCTGTCTGTCTGTCTGTCTATCTATCTATCTATCTATCTATCTATCTATCTATCTATCTAAATATCTATCTATCTATCTATCCTATCTATCTATCTATCTATCTATCTATCTATCTATCTAAATATCTATCATCCATCAATCTATCAATCATCTATCATCTATCTATCTGCTACATTGTCTGTTCTTGAGACAGAGTCTTACTATGTACCCTAGATTAGCTTACATTTTGCCATCCTCCTGCCTCCATGTCCTCCTTCCATACTGGNATATTAGGATCGATTGCCATCAAACTCAGGTTAGTAACAAGTAAATTAAATGTTTTTAGATTAAAGAAATGCTTAAAATATGAATTAATCAATGTTTTTCAGGTTATGAAGATGATGACATCCATATAACCTCTTTGCAACAGATAAAAACGGTGACAGAACAGGTGGTACATGGTGATGAAAATCCTGCACCTGCCCAGGCAGCCAAGCCCACTGTGATGTCCCAGCCCCCCCACCACATGACAGCGCTGGTGGGGCCCCTGGAGCCGTCCTTTCACTCTGGAATCCTGAGGGCAATGTCTCGCAGAGATGTCCGGGCCGAGCTGTTCCTGCGAAGCTTCCTCATGTGGTCNGACACTATAGAAATGCTACGTGTGGCTGGGCACCCCGCAGTGTACAAGTCAGGCTGGCTGTACCCGGTCTACATATTCAGTTACATATCTCTCCTGCGAATGGTCTGCACGCCTAAGAACCCTCTTCTCAGTTCCATGGGGGTCCTGCTGCAGGATTTACCCTTTGTTTTTCTTAGATTTAGTTTAATCATTGCCCTGGGGACTATCACGCCAGTACTGGGCCTTTGTAAAAATATCCTAGTGACTGTCTCCTATGTTTACTTCAATTACATAACCAAACTCAGACCTTTCTCTGCCTTTGAAGCCTCTCCATTTTGAGCAGCAAATGTTAAGAGAGTAAGTCCTCCTGATTATGCANATAAACACATTTGTATGGTCTTTCTAAGCAGAAGCTTTTGCACTATATAGAATTAACCACTTCCAAACTGCAGCATAGATTTTTTNAACATATATAAATGGTGCTACATTTAAGAGAAGTCATATTCCTNCAAATTGCCTCTTCCAGGTTTCTGAAAACCTTAGTCATTGATTTTAGCCATGCATATCCCATTTTTTACTAAAAATCACTTCTCACTAAAGCCTTTTAAAGTGGTGGGANCCATGAGCTAGCTCAAGAATGAGATTTAATCATGTACATTGAAGAATATTTTATGGCTTAATTAACTGGAATTAGTTTTAGAAAATAACCTGAAGATATTGAATATATTTTAGAGTTTGCTTGAAAATCTGAAAACTGTAGCTTTAGGGTTTCCTTCAAAACATAAAATTACATTCTGTGCTTGTGTGTGTGTGTGTGTGTGTGTGTGTGTGTGTGTGTGTATGTGTGTGTATGTGTGTGCACTTGTGTGCATATGATTTTGTTTTCAGCAGTGAGGATTGAACCAGAGCTCTGGACACACTCTCCTAGTGCTCTACCAATGAGCTGCATCCTTAGCCTTAGAAATACATTTTTTTTGCCCTGCTACAATGACTGCTATTCAACTCATTGATTGTGTAAAAAACAAAACAAAACAAAACAAAACAAAAAACCCAAGGGACTTCAGCTGACACCAACTCAGCAAAGCTTCATTAAAGCCACTTGGGCTGGTATGGCAGGACAGTACTTGAGTGTTGGGTATAATGGAGACAAGGTACACTGTGCTTCCTAGATAAAGTTTTATAATGGAAACCATAAACTGAAGTCAAAGTATAAGAAGAATGTAATGTGGATGGAATTTGATACCATCATAAAAATCAAGTACAAGCCATATTTAAAATGAGAGCTTGAGCTTGGCGTGATGGTAAAGGTGTCTTATCTTGCACTAGGTCAAGAATGTTTTCGTACTTTGATAATCATACACACAATCACAAACTCTGCAGGTGCTCTGTTGGCACAGATATCATGTCCACAGCAGAGGGTCTCAGTTAAGAGAGGGTTGTAAAAGGTTTATGTGTGCAGAGCAATGATTCACGTCACCATATCCTCCCTGATCCGTGGAAACAAATGGAGAACTCTGTTTCTGGCCTCTGCACTGAGGCCCACAGGCTCCTTTCCTATTGTGTCTTATGGTTCCCACACTGTAGAGAAAGTCTACACATAATTATTAAGCCTTGCTTGCCAGCTCTGTGATTTGGGGCTGGTTCCTTGAATACTGTGCCCCCCCTCACTCCTATGTGTAGTAGGTGAACACAATATAAATACTCCTTTAATAGAATTGGGTGATTGTAGGATTTGGAGCATTCTTGATACGGTGTCTGAGAAGTAATAACACTTTAATAAATGCTAAGCATTTAATGCTACCATCCCACATCCCAGCCCACCCTCAGGGAGTAATAGTTTATACCTGGAATTTGTGGGACATAACATGTAAGATCTTAAGGTGACCCCCAATATTTAGATGAAAGTGAATGTGAGAATTCATTCTTCCATTTGAACTGAACTTCTCTGAGTTTTCAAATAACGCAGACTACAGTACTTTGCTTCTTCCTTTTATNTCCATTTTTTATTTTGGAGGCAAGGTCTCACTATGTAGCCCAGGCTGGTCTGAACTCACTATATAGNTCAAACTTGTCTTGAACTCAGCACCCTTCTGCCTCCANGTCCCCAATGCTAGGATTACAGGTATGTGCCACCCACCCTACACAGGGTCTTTTGTTTTGCATTGCTGAGGACTAAACACAGCCTCACCCNTGCCACATAAGTAATCTGTCCCTAAGCTATGCCTCCAGACTGCACTTTTTGCTTTTGAAAGCTTTTGATTATATATTTACTTCTCTTGGTTCCTTGTTAACTTGTCAATCCTGTAAGAGAAAGCCTGAGAGTGACATGTTTAGCCACACCTCTATCTCCACCAATATTTCTAACATAAATACATATTATGTATCTTTTAAATTTAAGAAATGCCTATAACCAAGTGACTAATTTACAATATCCTTAAATGTGAAACTCATTTACATGAATGTATATATCTGTATCTTGCAATTTAGAGTGAGTGGCACTCAGGGAACTCTGAAGTATTACCTTGGCTTAGCCTGCATTTTGTATTTGACAGTTGAGCATGAATATGCCTGATATTTGGGGATGTTGGCAATACTTCACACAGATAATGAAGGCATGTATACACAGATTATGTAAGGCAGGAAAAGCCTTGAGTCTGTAACCTAAGTATACAGATGTTTATAAAGTTCAAGCTTGTGGCATTTAAGAGACAAGAAATTGTGCTAATGTGGTATTGATAGTTCTATACTATGTGATTAAAACCTACATTANNAAATTATACTGTAATTCTCATAGCTTTTTATAGTTGTTGATATTAAAGTTTTGTGTCCAAATAAAAATCTTAATTTCTACTGTAAAGTGTGAGTGCCAGATCTGTACTATATAGTGTTTAGCTCCAAATAAAATCTGGAGCTGCATGGTAATTATGTCTTTATTAAATGTCAACTTCATATATGGTTAATTGCTGAGACACATAAAAATGCATCTATGAGGGAACTAATACAACCTATTTTTATAAAAATTTAATGTTTTTGGTGCCTTTTCTTTCTGCAAGTTAATTTTGCATTTACATGTGCCAGTGTTACAGCCTGAGTTGTACAGTAAGCACTCCACTTCACTGTGTGGCTGTTCCCCTAAGGCACAAACACCTAAAGAGGAAGGAAGCAGCTTGCGTGTGCAGGACTCGGGCTGTGGGAAGGCCAGGGGCTGTGAGCTGGACATGGGCTGTGTGCAGGACATGGGCTATGTGCAGAACACTGGCTGTGTGCAGGACACAGGCTGTGTGGAGACACTTGCTGTGTACAGGACACATGGTGTGTGCAGGACATGGGCTGTGTGCAGGACATGGGCTGTGTGCAGGACATGGGCTGTGTGCAGGGTATGGGCTGTGTGCAGTGTATGGGCTATGTGGACCAAGACTTGTTAGTGAATGCCCCAACAGCCTTTTCTTCCTAATAAACATTAAAAGTATGTTGAATTGGATTTAAAAAAATCCAAGAACTTATGGTGTCTAGCTCCCTATGCCCTAGAGGAAACAGTAAGTAATAAAAAGAAAATGTGTAACAAATGGTACAAAAGTGTTTTTTAACCAGTTTTAATCTAAAAAATTGTCTTATTTGTTTATTCATGTATAGACAGGGTCACACTGTATAGCTATGGCTTTCTTGGGACTTGTTACATAGTCCAGGCTGTCCTCAAGCCAAGAGTGATCCTTCTGTCTCTGTCTCCCCAGTGCTAGGATGGTTACNGGTGTGTGCCGCCATGCCCAGTTATTTTTACCTTTTATTTAAAATGCTATGACTAAGCGACTCTTTGGTTGTGAGGGTTGATTCATTATGGGAATGAATGAAGGAGGGTGTGTTTACTCCTCCTTCAGCTTCCTGACAGTCTGCCTATCATATCTCTTCCCTGTGGTCCAAACACAGAGATAGTGAAGTCAGGATGGGAGGAGATAGAGAAACAAAGGCGTGTGCANGTGAGCACACAGGGACAAATCCAGCTACCCTCTGAAAATGCTCCAAGACCATACAAAAGGCCTCAGCTCACGAACCTGAAGTCATTCTCCNGGGTGTATCCATCAGGTCAGTCATATGTGATGGTCTTCACCTANCAGACAGCTCTCCTTCAAATCAAGCCTGGCTCAAGCCGAAGATTCCTGAGAAGTGAAACCAGAGCACTTGTGGGTAATACTTCTAGGAACATTATAGACCTATGAAAATCGACTATTTATAATAGCTTAGGGGGTATATTACCATGTTTATCCTAGACATTTTCATTTTTATTATGTTTATTTATTTATCATGTTAATGTAGAATGACATGCTATGCCATGTACATGAAGGTGAGAGAAGAACTTTCAGGAGTTGGTTCTCTCCAGGACCATGTTGTCCTGGAGAGGACATGGACCATGTTTCCCAGGCCTGGGAAATGAATTCTGGCCATCAGCTTAGCCGCAAGCCACTCTCACCCATGAGCCATTTCTCCAACCCCATTACCAATTTACTGTGAGGATAATTCTTCTTTTTAGTTTTATTTTATTTTTAATTGTGAGTGTGTGCATGTGTGCGCACGCATATGTCCGCTCTCACATGTGTGAGTGCAGATGCCAGAGAGTTCCAGAAGAGGGCATTAGATTCCCTGCTGTGGAGTTTCAAGTGGTTGTAAGCCGCAGCCTGACATGGCACTGGGAACTGAACACAGGTCCTCTGCAAGCACTCTTCACTACTGAGCCATCTCTTCAGCTCCAATTCTGAAGATAATTATTCTAATATTTTGTTAGCTCACTCATTCAACTAGTTTGAGACTCTGTCATAGGCCAGATTGTGTTTTGTGTGAACAAATAATCCACAAGATCTGGAAAACTACTTTAAAAATAGTTTAGTCTATGTCACAAATTAATTAACATGAATTTAGGGATAATGTTTACTATAGTAATATGTATGTGAAGTTGGCATTTATACTTACACAAATTTTCATTTTCTAAATTGTGCTTTTGTAAAAGCTCATACTTTTCTTTATATTGAGTTGGGAATATTAATGGATGTTTTCAGGAATGCCTTCTCTTTCAACAATGCCTTTCTTTTCTTTATTATTCTTTTCTTTTTTGAGACAGAATCACACCATGTAGCCTATGCTGACCATGATCTTATTGCCTCAGCATCTTCTGTGCTGGGTGATTGCAGGCTTAGATTACCATCATACTTGGCAGCGCTGCTGCTGCTGCTGCTGCTTCTTCTTCTTCTTCTTCTTTTTCTTCTTCTTCTTCTTCTTCTTCTTCTTCTTCTTCTTCTTCTTCTTCTTCTTCTTCTTCTTCTTCATTCTCCTCCTCCTCCTCTCCTTCCTCCTCCTCCTCTTCCTCCTGCTTCTTTTTGTTTTTACAAGCTCATTTCAGGTGCTATAAAGCATCTATATTTTAGAGCATGTGGATGGATAAAATCTGTATTCAAATCATTAAAAATTACAGATAGATTTACATATTTGCTCAGTGTCTACATAACAAGCCAGTATTTTTGTGTCTTAACATCCATGTATAAAAAGCACATGTCACTTTTAGATTATACATGCATCCTGTAGCTTATCCTTAATTCTTCTACATATGTTTAATAGTCAAATAGCCTTCCAATTACGTTCCTTTGTAGAGTTGAATGCGTGTATCATATTCCTGAGGTGGGAAGACCTAATTTAAATGTGGGCAGCACCATTCCATTGGTTGGGGTCTCAGGCTACATAAATAAGAGAGAGCACCAGTGTTCATCTCTTTCTGCTTCCGACNGCAGATGCAATGTGAGCAGGTACTTCACGTTCCTTCTCCATCACGCTGGATGGCACCATCAAACTGTGAGCCAAAACCAGCTCTTCTTCCCTAAGTGCTTTGTCAGGCACTTTGTCCCAAGGATGAGAACGGCAACTAAGATAAGCACCTGCTATTCCAAGCAGCTGGAACCCATCAANACAGAGGCAGGACCCACCACTGTATTAGGGCTTTGTCTGTCTCCTAAGGCTCACATGGCCATTAGCATCCCTAGCAATAAAGCATTTTGACATGAAGGTATATGTGTTTTCTAGACANGATGCTATTACAAACTTAATGGTCTATGTCTTCTGCAGTTATTATTCCTATGTATGGGATAATTTTAAGAATGTGTAACTAGTCATATTTCAGCTGTCGCTTTGTTGTGAAGGTCTGAGAATGAATCTCAATCTGGCCAAGACATGGATGAATCAGGTTACCAAAGAACTTGTTGTGCTAATTTTCTGGGAACCATTTCAAAGCAAAGCAGACACCAACTTCATTTTATGTGGAATCCAGTGGGTGTGAGGTGGTTGTGCTTGAGGAGGTCTGGGAGGAAATGAAAGAGTTCAGCAATTATCTTGCCAATTCCAAATGAGGATTTCCTTTACTCTTAGCTTGAGGAAGGTCTAGGCAAGCAGCCACCATTATTAATAACTAGTCACAGAAAGAGAACTCAATTAGTTCAAAAATACAAAGAGAACATCAAAGGTTGAATTTTTAAACAATTGTGCTAAAGTATACATAACATAAAATTTACTAAAGTAAAATTTTAAACCATACAACTGAGAGGTGTTGAGTTGACTTCTAGTGTTGTTTAACTATTGACAGCATTTTCAAGAACTGCCCATCCTCCCAAACTTTTCCTATAAACCCAAATTTAGCTCTTCGTTTTCTCTCATTTCCAGCTTTTCTACCTCTTATTAATCTCCCTTCTTTCGGTCCCCATGAATTTTCCTACTCTATATGTCACAAATAATTGGATTTTTACAATATTTGTCCTTTGATGTCTGAGTTATTTCACTTTAACAGCACGTCTAAAGATTGTCCATATTGTAGCAGGTATCAGAATTCCTTTCTTGTGGCTATATATGGCTGTATAATGTCCCATTATATGTACCTAACACATTTTGTTCTTTTTTTTAATTAAAATTTTTTTATTCATTTTACATGCCAACCACAGATCCCTCTCCCACCCCTCCTCCAACTACACATCTAGATGTGTATAAGAGACAGCTCCTCATCCCCTCCTCCAAAAGGGTAAGACCTCCCATGGGGAGTCAGCAAAGCCTGGCACATTCAGTTGAGGAAGGATCAAGCCCTGTCTCCCTGAATCAAGGGTGAGCAAGGCATCCCACCACAGGAAATGGGATTCAGAAAGCCAGCTCATGCACCAGGGCTAGATCCTGATCACACTGCCAGGCGCCCCTCAAACAGACCAAGCTACACAACTGTCTCCCGTAT
Source organism: Neotoma lepida (assembly GCA_001675575.1). Lineage (NCBI taxonomy): Eukaryota > Metazoa > Chordata > Mammalia > Rodentia > Cricetidae > Neotoma > Neotoma lepida. The sequence continues at coordinate 56,837 of LZPO01008178.1, read as the reverse complement.
GCAGAGGGACTAGTCCGGTCCCACACAGATTCCACAGCTGTTGGTCTAAAGTTTGTGAGTTCCTATGAGCTTGGTTCAGTTGTCTCTGTAGGTTTCCCCATCGTGGTCTTGACCTCCCTTGCTCNTATAATCCTTCTTCCCTCTGTGACTCGACTCCCGGAGTTCGGCCTGGTGCATGGTTGTGAATCTCTGCACCTGTTTCCATCAGTTACTGGATGGAGGCTCTATGATGACAGCTAGGGTATTCACCAATCTGATTACCAGGGTAGGCCAGTTCAGGCACCCTTTCCACTATTGCTAGTAATCTAATCTGAGGTCGTCCTTGTGGATTCCTGGGAATTTCCCTAGCACCAGGTTTCTCCCTGTCTCCGTAATGTCTCCCTCTATCAAGATATCTCTTTCATTGCTCTCCCACTATGCCCTCCCCCAGCTCAACCATCCTGTTCCCTCATGTTCTCATCCCCCATCCCCTGTCCTCTATTGGCCCCCCTCATCCCCAATTTACTCATGGAAATCTCATCTGTGGCCCTTTCCCAAGGCGATCCATGTGTCCCCGTCCCTCTTATGGTCCTCTTTGTTTCCTAGCTTCTCTGGAGCTGTGGGTTGTAATCTTTTTAGTCAAGTTCTTACTTGGATGCTTTAAGTTTTTGAAGAGACACTATGAGTGCAAAAGTGTTACTTTGAACAGTTCCTGGCAATATGAAGATTATTTTAAGAACAGATCCATGGAAATTCCTACTCTACCATTACCTAAAACCATGGACATGAGCTGACTTGGTAACCTCTTCTAACCTGATAAATCTTTGTTCCAATAAGATAAAGATTNCAGAGACAACTCTTTTGTGGGCCAGTGGGCTTCACTTTATTTCAAANCCATGGGTCTTATTACTGATTCTGATTGTTATTCACAAAAATGCATGTATGACACACTTGAATAATAAAATCATTGTGGGAAACCCACAGAGGTTTCCTAGTGAGATCTGAGCTTGCTTTACCCAGCAGGGCTATATTAGGAAATGACCACATGCGTGGTTACCAGGTGTTTGGAAGGGTCTGCACTTGGCTGTGCTAGGGGGAGGTCTTTTGCTTCACCCCTTGGCGTTCTTTTAAAAAGTCATTTAGAAGAGACAGAAGGGGCCGGTGGATTAGGATTCAGGCCCTCCAGAGGCTATCCTGTGTTTCTATCTGTTTCTCTTCCCTCTATATTTCTATNTAAATCTCTTATCTCTCACTCCTCAAGAGTACCNTGGGGAAAAAGGTGGAGACTTGTCCCTCACAAACCATGACTATAAGGATGTCTATAATTCAATTAAATTATATTTCCCCCTGAAATCAACGTAAATCTAAATTAGGCAAAACTCTTTGGATGGCTTGCATTTAACAAACCTAAATAATTCAATGAAAACCTTTTTGTGGAGTAGGCATAGTGGGACACACCTATAATTCCAGCGCTCAGGAAGCTGAAACAGGAGGATCAAGAACTCAAGGCCAGTCTGACCTAGAAAGCAAGAATGTATTTCAGTTTTCTTCTGGTAAGTCGAAAATGAAACGTGTGTCTCACGAGTTTTGGAAGAAGTTTGTCAGTTAAGCCTTGGCAGAATGAAAAAGTCGTGGGTCCCTTTTCTATGTCTTCTCTCAGAATCCTCCTAAATTTAGGTTTTTTTAAAAAGAAAATTAATGAGAGAAATCACAGCTCTTATTAGGAAGTAAAGTGTGTAACTTTGCCCCAGAGCTGATGGATCTTACAGTTTTTCATTTGAAAAGAGATCATTTACTTAACAGTTCTAAATCTCCAGTCTTCTAGAAGCTTCTTTTTGAAACATTGGTATTTCCAATACTCCAGTTTCAGGTCTTCCCCGGCTATCTAATCACTAGTATCCATTTCAAAATTTTCTTAATCCTTGTTGTGCTCCTGGAAAAAAAAAAACAATGTTTAGGTGGGTAGGCGCGGTGCTTAGTGACCGATCCTATAACAGAATTCCACTTTCACTAAATCAATACGTATCTTTTGGACTCAAACCAAGTTTTCGTTTGCAAATAAGAGGTCTTCCCTTTTCAACCCCAAAAGGACGATGATGGTTGAGGCCGGGCCGCAAGCTGATTGCAAAACTTTTGCCATTGTTTCCTCCAGCTTTCTAGAGAAGGGCTTCTAGAACTTTTTCTCTTCTGGCCTCACTGCGATTGTGTCTTAGAATTAACTTCTTTTTTATTTTCCTTCTAGCAACAGGAGCAAAGCTCTTTGTGAAACATACCTTTGATCCTTTCTAAGGTGTGTATATGTGTGTGTTGGGGGGGGAGCTCTATGCCTGAATACAGAGAATTGGGGAGGCGGGGGTCAGTTTTCCACCTTCAGGAAATGTTTTGGTCCTTTGCAGTGTCCACCCTTTCTGACTTTAGATTGAGGCTGCATGCTATGGGAGCCTCCACAGCTGCCTCCAGGAGGCTTTCAATTTCCCCACCCAGGTAATGGCTTCCTACTGGTCACTGCCCAGCACTTGTGGAGTACTCCGCATGCTCATCTGGGTTGCCTCTCCCTCCCACAGACCAGGCCTGGCTCCTCACTTCTCCCCACATCCTGTGCTCACTCCTCTCCTACACGTGTGCCTCTCTCCCCTTCCCCCTGTGCCTTAGCTTACGAAGCAAAGTTGTAACTTTGAATTCCTGTTTTTCTAACCGCCCCCATGTGACAGGATATCTCTCAATTGGAGGGTTTTCCTAAATTCAGGAGTCCTATAAAAGGGACAGCTTCCCCTCTTCTCCTTTTCAGCCGGGACTAAGCAGAGGTGCAACCGGGAGACCAGGCCGTGTTCTCTGTCTTTTCCTCTCCCCTCCCTTCCATCACTGGAAGACAAGGGTACACGCTGGGCCATGAGGCTTCCCCTACTTCTGGCTTTTATCTCTGCCATCCCGATC
>LZPO01008178.1:20854-37204 GCA_001675575.1 Neotoma lepida | reverse complement strand
GTCAGGTGCCCCTTTCCAAGTTACTGATAGCCAACCTCTCTCACACCTATTGCTGGATTGTTGTATCACCCAGAACTGGTTTTCTGCTGCCCTATAAAGGAAACTGAGCCAGAGAGGAGACTCCAGTGTGGTCCAGAACTGCTGTGGAATTACCTGAGCTGCAATACCATTGTTTCCTCCTAAGATTTTTGTGACCACAAATTCACACATCAGAATTCTTACTATGCCAATATTCTAACTCAGTAAAACTTAGCAAAATTTCTTAATGTCAAACTATATCCAGACTTCTGAGAATTTTTCCTACATGATCTTTTGCCTTTATAATTCCCAATTAAAAGTAAACTTGAGTTCATACTCTGTATGGCATTAATTGCCTCTTCAGCATCTGGTGAGTGTCTGTGAAAGTGATAGGTTTTGAGTCCTTAATGATACCATGCTCTGGCCTTGTCTGAGNTAGATGTATTTCTAACAACACTTGAAACTCACGGGCTTCAAGTCCATAATGATACAGTTCTCTAGCCTTGATGGAGGCAGATATATTTGCCTCTCTTATATCAACATTTAGAAATTTGATTTCAATTTAAGGTTTATAGCTGTCTAATGTTTTGAATGAGAAATTTTTTTCTGAAAAAGTGAAGTTTTTCAAAGAGGCATACCTATTTTTCAACTAGTGAAGAGTTGTCTTCACCTAGCAGGAGTGATGTTTTCTAAATCTGTCACCATTTTCCTTAGGGATATGTGCTTTATGGTTCCAGCTATGGTATCCTCCACTTAAGCGGTGTGGATAGAGGACTTGTTGGATGTGTAATGGATAAAGTGTGGAGAACAAATGGGAAGTCAATAACACAAAGACTTTGATGTCCTTGGATATGCGTGGGNATGGAATTCCCATGTGCATCCAGTGCAATAACATTTAGTCTTGTTAATTCTGTGTATTCAAAGCCAAATGGTATATTTTTCTTGATATAAAACATATATAAAAGGCAAGTANCTGTAGAAAAGTTTCATTTCCATCTGCATAAAATTTTAAATTTGTTTTGTGGTTCATTCAAAGTAAAATTTTATTTTATAATTTTATTANTTTATAATCACCTTAAGCCCAGTAGNTTTGATATAGGACAGAGAGGTATTGGTTCCTGACCTGGTGACATTAAACACATACTTTCATTGTCCTTTGGGTTGTTTATTGTCATGTTTTCCTTCTATTTAGACACTCATTTTCACATATCATGAGAACAGGAAAAGGAAGAGACCCCATTCTCCCAATTGTCCATAGCTTGCAGCTTTGGCTTTCGGCACCACTTCCCTGGTTTACTGTGGGAAGCTGAACTCTGGGGAGCTGCACAGTCAGCAAACCTGTGTGTTTATCNAGAGATAGGTTTTAACCCTTTGATTTAAAATGTAAGAGAAACTTTCTTTAAATGAAGAGAAGAGTTACTTCATTTCATTTGGAGGTCATTACATTCTCTTGACTATTCCCAAATAAGGAAATATCCTCCTTAAGTCAACAGTAACATCTTCTGCCTCATTCTAAGCAAACCCATAATNGTAAAGTATTTTTAAAAATGTTTGTCTTCAAATAAAATCCAAATAAATCTCACTGGAAAGTCTCATTTACACAAACATTCAATTTGTCAGACATCAGATCATTCTAAGTTTTACATTACTAATTGAAATTTATTTTTCTGTAAGCATACAGTGAAATGAGCACTTTAGTGCTGAGGTGTAGCTCGGTAGTCCCCTGCCCACATACCTTCAGCAGAGGCCTGGGTTCCATCTACAACATTGTCATCAACAACATTGGGACATTTCTATGCTATTGCCTGAATCAAGNTCTAATATATTTTTTCCTTCCTCTTTGATGTGTCATGCTACTACAAGTGTCAGATCACATGGTGTGGTATGCAGGTGTGACTGGAAGCATTCTGATTGCCACTTCCTCTTAAGACATTAAACACAGTTAGATCTAGAGTTAGATCTAATTATTATCTAAGAATTATGATGCCATACATGAGATGGTATAGACAATTTAGCAAGCTGAACACTTTCTAGAAAACTTTAAGAATTATATAATCACTTTCCTTTTCCTTATATGTAAATGAAAAGGTTATGTTGTCTTTCCCAGGGTTGTAAGCAGAATTTTGTGTTATTAAAAAACAAGAAAGGGACATTCTCATAGCATAAAACATAGAAAAACATTTTATTTGCTAGCCTCCAAACATCTTATATGTAAAAGGCTATAAATAATACTTATGTATCTATACTATTGGGCTTTCATAAAGTCCACCAAGTTTATAAAAGATATTTACAATCATATAATATTACAGGGCCAATATAAGCTAAGGTGGTTATTTTTTTTTTAACCAAGGGAAGAAAGTCTAACAAAGCATATTCTATTGCTAAGACCTAGACTGAATGCATCCTGGTAATGAGGAAACGAAGCTCTGAAAGTCACTTTATTCCCCACTTGTCAGGCTCAGGTGTAACCAGCTTGTCTAAAGGAGTCTGAACTTTCTTCTTATGTCTTACTTCTTAAAGGACCAAACTAGGGGACAGATCTACTTGCCNTGAGAAACCATGCACTTGTTTTCTCTCCCTTACCTATTTCGTTCACTGCTCCAGAACACTGGGCTGGTGTCCAGATCTTTCTTCCTTGTGTCTCCCTCTTGTTTTACATCATCTGATCCAAATGTCCCAGCAGGGAAACAGGGAGAAGTTGTGTCTCTATCTTGCCNTAGGCNCATGNCACACTCTAGTTGTGGTTGGCTTTGAGACATCTACTCGTCACCTCAGGAGTGAGGAAGGTACAGATGGCTTTAAAGATAAGTAAAAGGGCAACAGCAGAAGATGTGATGATGGGAACTGGATGGTTTTTAAAATGTTTGCTGGAATCATTTCCCATGCGTAACACAGCTAATTGCTTGTCTTCTTTCTCAGTTCCGGGCAGCGAGAGGTTATGGACTAAAGACCCATTGACTGGCGTTCTTTACCAGATAAACTCCAAATCTGCCTTAACCTGGCATCAGGCAAGGGAGAGCTGCAAACAACAGAATGCTGAGCTCTTGAGTATCACGGAGATTCACGAGCAAACATACCTGACAGGTAATGACAGAACTCAAAATTGTAAGTAAAATCAGATCACTTGATTTCCACATCANGTAACTTTAGAGTAGATAATAAAATGATTTATTAATGTCATGAAAAAGGTTGTTACTTAGCATCTGGTACAGACCATATAAGAAATCCATGTTCAGAATACAGTACCAGAGGTGATAAATAACTGTCATTCCTAGAGTGGATTTTGTTCTTTCAGTTGTGTCTGTCTTTAGAGTCTGTGTTGAAAAGAGTTCTGAGGACTGAACTGGGCAAAGAACAAGGGAGCCAATATCAATGAGTGATAAAGTTTTTGGATCAAGCAGTGGTACCCATGTCTAACCTGAAGCCAATGGTTTTCTGTTAGCATTAGAGAGTCCAAGATGATAAAATGAAATGAACTATCACCGGCAGAGGCAAGTCAATAATTCCTGTGCAAATCTAAATCCCTTTTGATTGTGCCTCTCCAACTCCCAGATCTATGTATTTTCAGATTTTATTTCTATAATGTATTGTTTGGCTTTCAAAAACATCTGTGATAAAGTCTCGAAATTAGTATTTGATAAAAGAATACATATTTAATTTGTAGCACTCATTACTGAGGGCTAGAGAGGTAGCTTAGTTGCTAGAAAGCTTGTCTAGCATGTAAGAAGGTCTGGGTTTGATCTCAAGCAATCCCTCCCATCTTCCCACCCACCCAACTTAAATGTTCACCCTCAAAAAATAAAACAACAATAAAAGTATAAAATGGGCATGGTAATTATATCAATGCCACAGGGATAAAATACCCTGGCCAAAAGCAAGTTAGGGAAGAAAGGATTCATTTTGGCTTACAGTTCCAGAGGGATAGAGTCCATCATGGCGTGAAAGGCAGGCCAGCAGGAGCAGGAGCTGGTCTAACAGGCAGGAAACAGAGATATCACATTTGATGCATGCAGAAGAAACAGAGAAAGAAAGAGAACAGGAAATGAGGTCAGTCTATAAAATCTCAGAGCTCACCCCCCAGTGACATACTTCCTTTAACAATGCTCAACCTTCTAAAGGTTCCACAATCTTCCCAAACAGTGCCACCAACTGGACACCAAATGTTCAGATAAACAGACCTATGGGGGGGACTTTTCTTTCCAACCACTGCAGTGGTGCACACCTATATTTCTATCGTTCAGGAAACTGAGGTGGGAGGGCTGGAAGTTCAAGGTCATCCTCCACCACATAACCAGTTGCAGATCAGCCTGAGCTGCAGGATACCTCCCTCAAATATAAAACTAAGCAAGAAGTCAATAAAATTCACACTTAGGGAAGCAGATATTAGAGCCAAATATCAGGAAATAAAAAAAAAATCTCTGCTTCCCCATTGCCAGAGCCCACTGCTACTTCGCCTGGTGCTACTGTTACATAATAGATCTTGGACCTGTGACAGTTATATTTACAGCACACTCAGTGTCCTCTAATTTCCTATCATTAAACACCTTTACCTGGTTCCAGGATGCCATCTGTCCACCTACAACTCCCCACTTCATCCATTTTGCCTTTTAACAAAGGTCTCTGGTTCCTCGTGGGTGGCATGGCTGTCTCATATTGCTCTCTGACACATTTTCTGCTACACTGTTTTAAACCTAGAATTTCCCAAACTTTATACAGTGAGTATTGAATCCTCTCCATCTCTTTTATCTTATTAACACTTTTATGACTTATTTATTCACATTTTGTGTGTATGTACAGGTTTGCATACATATGTGTACTTGTGCCTATGGAGACTGGAGGTCAACCTTGGGTGATGTACCTCAGAAGCCAGCCACCTTACTATTTTAAAAATAATATTTTTATCTATTCATTGAAAACTTCATGCAACATATTTGATCATATTTATTCCCTTTCTCCAACTCTTTCCAGATCTTCTCCCACCTCCCTACTCACCCAACTTCATGTTCTCACTCAAAAAATAAAATAAAATAAACCACCACCACAACAAAACAAAAACAAGAGCAAAAACAAAGCCTATGGCATCCAGTTTGTGTTGGCCAGTAACTCTNGGGTATGGGTCCTGTTCTGGACTAAGGTCATCAACCTTGGGTGACATACTTCAGTAACCATACACCTCGTCTTTTGTTTGGTTCTTGTTTTTGTTTTTTTGAGGCAAGTTCTCTCTCTGGGACTGGGAGATCCCTGATTAATCTGACTGTCCAATAAGTCCCAAACATCCTCCTATCTCTGCCTCCCTAGCACTGGAACTATACGCATCCGCCACCACACTTGGCTTTTNATGGGGTTACTGGTGATCAAATTTATTTCTCATAACACAGCAAGCACATTGCTGATGAAGTTATCTCACCAGCACTTCTTAGTGCCATNCTATAATAGTTATTTGCTCAAATATCCCATAAGGTATTTATAAACACTTTAAGTTATGTGATTTCCTCTCCACATTTATTCATTTACTCACTGAACAGGCTTTCTATCTTGATAACTTTCTGGTGGGCGTTCTGTTAGGTCTTGGAGACACTTGAGCTGATCCTGACATGGAACTTAAAGTTCCACAGGAAAAACAGATATAAACAAGAAAACCAAGAAGTGACCAGGCGCAGTGATAGGAAGCAATGGGGAAAACAAAATGAGGACAGTGTGGAGAGTGAGCTAGTGAGGGAAGTTGCTGGAGATGAGGCTTATTATGATGGGTATGCCTCCCATTCAGGGGGAGTCACACAGACCCTTCNAAGGAAAAATGTCTTAATGTTTACTGATTGACAAATGATGATTGAAAAAAATAAAGGTAATGTTTTAGAAATTTACCCTAAAGTTTGAGCAATGGAACTGTTAGTGGATAGCAAGAACACAGTGTAGTAGGTTCTTCATTTTTATTTTTACATTTATGTGTTTGGTATGCCTGTGTAGATGTGTGTGTGGTATGGGTGTGTAGATGTCAAAGGACAGCCTGTAGGAGTTGGTTCTCTCCTTCTGCCATGTGGGTTCCAGGAATCAAACTCAGGTTTCTTAAGCTTGGTGGCAAGTATTTTTTCCTGCTGGTGTCTTGCCAGCCCCAGTGTTGGAGTTCTTAAAAGTGAAATTAGTTAGATTAGAAATTCATCATTATCATCACTTGAGGTGGAGGTANTTGGACTATATCCCAGTCTAGATGAGTAGAGCACCCAGGAACCTGCATTTTGTGTACATCCCAGGTGATTTGTAGGCATGGATAGCAATTCTACATGGCCTGAGCCTGGTCTCTGGTTTACATAGATGTACTGCCCTGATCAGCAGGTGTCATTAGTGTGTTCATCAGGGTGGCAGGCCTGGGAGATTCAGAGCTAAGTTCCCTTCACATGTTTCTTTGAATCGTATTCAACTTCTAGAGTTGAAGTCAGCAGATCTCCAGTANAATCTGGATGTGTGTAGCTTTTCTAGGGAGAGCCGGGGCACTTCCTGCCTTTCTGTAAGTCAAAAATATCATGCCACGAGGAAAGGTTATCTGACAGGAAATGCCAAAAAATCTTGAACAGAGGAAAGACATTCCTTTTCCCTAGAAGAAAGGTATTCACAGTGTTTGATATCCATGGACTTATACTGAGGAAGNATCTAGGAAAGAATGGTGTGGTGGACAGATGTTTGGGATATGCTGTTTTGAGAAATATGCCCTCAAAATGGAAAACAACTCATAGTAGATATAAAGTATAGTCTATGAGAGGAGTTTGGGAAGTAAGCAGGATTTTTAAAGATGTATACTCCATAGTGACNACTTTGAAGTTGAAGACTTGTTAAGATGCATGTGGTGGTTGACAGAGGCAGAGGTGGGGCGACTTCAAGCTGAGGCCAGTGTGGACTTCATAGGGAGACTGCCATAAACGAACAAATAAACAAACAAATATGTTGTCCTCTATTGGATAGGGGCTATGTGCCAGACACTAGNATTTATTTCCTAAGCCCACATTACTCTTTTAAATGAATATTGTTATCCCACTTTATAGAGGAGATAACAGATTGGTGGACTAAAGCTGAAGTGGGTTGTTTCGTGTTTCAAGTGAATNAAAAGGGCTGAATTGGAGTCCAGCTCTGTCTTCTGTTTCACCCTGCCCAAGTCTNACTCATAAAATGAGCAGGAATCTGGCATGCCCAAAGCTCCCAGGAGAACATTAATTCACTCACCAAAATCTCCCTGTGCCAGTAAAGGTCTTTCTAGCCTGTAATCTGATTTCACGCTGTCCCCAGGGTGGCATACTTCCACCCCGCTGACTGTTTGCACACGGCCCCCTGCCATTCTATCGTCTTCACTTCAGCTTCTCCCTGGAAATAAGTCAGGATGCTCCATTAATCCTCAATCCCTGAATCCGATCCATAACTATGTGTACTTTGAATGATCATTTACAGAACTGAAAGGAGATAGAGGAAGTGAAATTTGCCTTGTTACCAGGTGTGTGTGTGTGTGTGTGTGTGTAAACTGATTTCCTTTGGTACTGCCTGAAAACAAATGGGATATATACGTGGAAAGAGAAATTAAAATACCAGTGTAATAATGGACAGACTAGATTATAACTAAGTTCAAAAATAGAGTTAAAAGTGTGCATTATTATATAATGCATGCATCCAAAATAAAAAACAAAAACCNTGTGGAATTGATAATTGATGCTTTGAATAGCTAAAATAAAAATTCTTGATCTGATCCTTTATAAAATTACACATATTCATGAGAAAGGGTGATGCTCTTCTGCTTTCAGAAGTCCTTTTTTTTCCTGTGCTGAGGATGGACCCTCACAGATGCCAGACTTTTAAATGACACACTTAGTATAAGACTTGAATTTTGTTCCCAAATCACACTATCGCTAATCTAAATTCAACATGTAGCTGCTAACAGTCATGGAAATGATAGCCATCACATGTACTTACTGGGCACATNACTATCTTGTATGCATAGTTTTAAAAGTATTGATTTAGTTCTGGAGCTCAGAAGCCCCATGGAATTGATGGGGTATGGAGTACAGGGTATGGGGTATAAGGATGCCAGAGGGTGGTTTTCTTAAACAGCTGCAGTCATTTCTCATTATGCCAGACCTGGTAATTTAACTCACACCTGATACAAAACACACTTTAATTCTTCACCAATCTTTGAGTTTCTCATAGTTTTGAAAAACCACATTATTATTATTATTATTATTATTATTATTATTATTATTATTATTTGGTGGAGGGAGATAGAATCTTGTTATGTAGTCCTGGCTGGTCTGGTATTTACTATATAGCTCAAGCTGGTCCCAAACACAGAGCAATCCTCCTGCTTCAGCTTCTAGAGTGCTGGAATTATAGGCATGTACTATCATGCTTAGCTCTTAACTCCTAAGTTGATAATATTTTTAAAGTGCTAGAGCACTTACTTTTTTGTAAGCTGTATTTAACATTTTGAAATGCTACTAGTCGGNTCTCACCTTAAGCCTCGAACTCTTGATACTTCTTGCTTCAGCGTCCTGAGTGCTGTGCTGGGATTATAGACAGGCANCACCATGCTCAACTTGAAATGCTACTGTAATAGAACATTTCCNTATACCCCTCTCGAAATATAGGTGATNATTATTCAAGTTAGTATAACCTTATTTATGTTAGAATTTGCGAAAAAACCTAACATTCAGCAGTAATTGTCTTAATGGAAAGGATAATATCAATACAATATTGATCCCCAAATGTTTCTTAGCACAGTCTAAAGACATGTTTTCTCTAGCGTGAAGGGTGAGGCAACAATTTTTAGCTTGTTTCTTCATCTTAAAGGGATGATACATTAGTCAAAAAAATTTCAATAATATATAGAAACAACAAAGTAAAAGGAGTTAATGGTGGCACAGATAACTATANAATTGACACAACACAAATTTACTATCTATTTTAATGAAGAATATTTGATAATTATCACACAGATCTACAACTAAGTGAAGCCCTCCCATCTTGATGATATCTTTTTCTTAGCAAATTTTGTTTTGTTTTGTTTTGTTTTTTGTTTTTTTGAGACAGGGTTTCTCTGTGTAGCCTTGGCTGTCCTGGAACTCACTCAGTAGCCCAGGCTGGCCTCGAACTCACAGAGATCCGCCTGTCTCTGCCTCCCGAGTGCTGGGATTAAAGGCGTGCACCACCACCGCCCGGCAGCAAATTTTTAATAATAAATGTTTTCATAATTGAGTAAAGTCTAATCTTGAAAACCTAGCACTGAATTTTTGGTAGATGTCACGTAACAAGGAGCAATATGCAAAAAACGCCAGGAANGGGGGTCACTGATCAGAAATGCCTGCTTAGCTCACTGTTCCTCATGTAAAGGTACCTTGCTGGCACTTGAAATTACTTAAAGGGACATTTAATTGAACATTCTTGGTTTTAGATTTATTAATTTTACCTTATATGTATGAGTATTTTGCCTGTTTGTGTGTGTGTGNACCATGTGTGTCTAAGGCCTATGGAGGTCAGAAGAGGACATCAGATCCCCTGGAACTGGAGTTACAGATGGTTGTAAGCTNTCATGTAGGTGCTAGGAACTGAACCTTGGTCTTCTGCAAGAGCAATAAGTGCTATTAATCACTGTGCTACCTCTCTAGCCCCTGGAAATTTAAGTTTAAAAGAATTAAATCCATTGGAAATACTCAACTGAACCTTGGGTTCTGGTTCTGACCCATATGACTATGTAACTCAGGAAGGTGTTCAGCCTATCCGTCTTTGATTGTTGTAACACAAATTGCTAAATGGTCTTTTTATAAAAACAAAAACAAAAACAAAAAACAAAAAACAAAAAAAACCCCCAGAGCCTGACATTGGGGTAAATGCTGAAAGATCAGAGAGACAAAGGAACAAGCCACCTCATACCTCTAGGACTCCTCAGCCTGAAAAGCTTTCCTGAGCTGAAAGACTTTGTTTCCTGTCTCCTCACGCCTTATATACCTCTCTTTGCCTGCCCATGTCATCTCCTGTCTCAAGTTTCCTAGTGCTGGGATTAAAGGTGTGTGACTCCCAAGTATTGGGATTAAAGGTGTGTGCCAGCCTGCAGAAAGACATTTGGTCACTCTCCTACAGAAGTGGTGGCTTTGGTGTGGTGGCTGTGTAGGGGCACAGGCAAATGTACTTGTTCTGAGCAGTGAACACCAGAGGGTGCCAGAGCCTCCCCCTCCCCACCCCCTAAAGAGAGAGAGAGAAAAAAAAGATGTGTGCCAGCACTGCCCGGCTCTGTTTCTCTCCTAGACTGAGTCAATCTTGTAGTCCAGGGTGGCTTTGAACTCACAGAGATCCAGACAGATCTCTGCCTCCCGAGTGCTAGGATTAAAGGTGTATGCTACCACTGCCTGGCTTCTATGTTTAATCTAGTGGCTTGTTCTGTTCTCTGACCTTCAGGCAAATTTATTAGGGTACACAATAGATTGTCCTGGCTGTTCCATGAAGGAACTGGACTAGATACTTTCCCAAATATAATGTCCCTCAGAAAGCTGCACTAGCTCTTCAACCTTTTTCTTATAGAATGCCTGATAAAGAATAAACGAGGGCTCCAGTGATGACTCAGCAGTTAAGATCCTGGCTTCATTTCCAGAGGATAGGATATAGGTTCAATTCCTAGAAACCACATAGTGGTTCACAACCAAATCTCAAGTCCCAGGGGATCCAATGACCTTCCTCTGGCCTCCCCGGACACCAGGCACATATGTGTGCACAGATATCACGTAGGCCAAATACCTGTACACATTAAGAAAATAAGAGAATTTGAATTAGTTGTCACTGAAATTTACATATCAGTATTTAATTTCTTTTCATTTTTCTCATATTAGTTCATATTAAAAAGTCATAATAAGAGCTGGGCAAGGTGGCACACATCTTTCATCCCAGTGCTTGGCAAGTAGAGGCAGGCAGATCTCTGTGACTTTGAGATAAGCCTGGTCTTCCTAATGAGTTCATAAGTGCAATGGCTGTGCTGTGTCCAGAAGGCTTCTTCCTGTTGCATATCTCCCCATCCTCTGGCTCTTACATTCTTTCTGCCTCCTCTTCTGTGTTGTTTTTAGCCTTGGGAACAAATGGGCAAGTATGAGACTCTAAATATTTTAAGTGCTTAACCGCTAACTCTCCCACTGAAAGGTGTTACTGAGGAAAATATTCCACAGGTACTAGTGAGCATAAATTGGCAAATTTGTTTTCTAACATGTGTTCAGATTCGAGCATTTTAAAAAATAAAGCATAAATTCAAAAGTTGTTTCCCATTAACTAAAACAATTTGGAGAGATTAGAAAATTCCTACTTTTGATTTTTTTTAAAGATACAAACAGTAAGATGTTGAAATATTCATGTTAGCTAGTCCATGTGACATCTCTATTTTTATTTCCATATAAGGCTTCAGTAGACTAAACCACTGTAATTATTATTTATTATCTGCCTAAATAAAATATTGCTCATGTTGGCATGAACATTGTTTTTCAGTTTAATAACCATTTCTAAAGCAGCAAAATTGATTTTAAACATCATAAAATTCTCAAAATAGGNTCTGAAATACAAAGTTGAAGTAAAGAGTTATGACNATGTAGGTAAAAATGCCTAATAAATATTTTCTGTCATAGAGAAGCTGTGCTTTTTTTTAATAAAATAAATCTTACTTTTACTCTCAAAGGAAGTAAGAAAGTTATTATTTCATAAGAGTTAACATAATCATGTCCACAGAAGAAGCACTTGTGTTATCCCCGAGAGAGTAGACAATGGTTAAGATGATTGCATTAGTGTGGAAAACTTAGCCAGTGCCCTACTAGCTTTTCATAATACTNTCTGCTTGTTCCTCTACCTGTCAGTGAAGATCATGGTTCTACTTGTTTTAGATTATTAGAAAAAGTATTAGCTATGTTAATCACTACTCCCCTCACATTTAAAAAACAGATTATTATTATTATTATTATTATTATTATTATTATTATTAGTGTGTGCGCATGCACGCACACGTGCAAGTGCAATTGGAGGCCAGAGGCAGTGGATATTGGATCCTCTGGAGCTGGAATTACAGATGGTTATGAGCCACTCAACATGAGTGCTGAGAAGCTAACTAGGATCTTCTGGAAGAGCTGTGTGTGCTCTTAACTACTAAGCCATTTCTCCATCACCTTATCTCACATTTTGGATTAACATATTTAATTCTGGATTTAATATTACTGTCATTTCTGAATGCCTGTTTTGTGTTTGNGCTCGTTTTTTGCATGTAGGATTGACTAGTTCCTTGACCTCAGGACTCTGGATTGGACTCAACAGCCTGAGTTTCAACAGTGGTTGGCAGTGGAGTGGGGGCAGCCCATTCCGATATCTGAACTGGCTACCAGGTAAGGTTAAACCTGCCTGAGTGTTATTAGTTGAATGTAATTCATCAGGCTATCTAAAGACCTTCCTTACCTTACACATATATTTCAAAGAGACTTAATGGAATGTAGCCCACTTCTCACCATGCTTTGAAATTTGCAACCTGGATTTGAATATTCTAAAGGTGCAAGTTTACACAGGGCCAGCTTCCTGGGATAAGGACTTGTCTCCCAGGATAATCACAACAGTCAATATGCATTTCTGTTTGATGTTTACACTTTCCAAATAGCTTTGATTTGTTAAGTTCTTACATTCAAAAGCATGTTTTGTAGCTATTCTTAAGTATGATTAAAGGTAATAGAATTATTACTATTAATATGTATTTTGAATTATATTAACTTTGTCACTGTCCTTGAAATTACTTGACTATTATTAAGTCTGACTAAGTGTTTTCAACTTTTTATATGACCATTGTCTTCTCTGAGTTTTGTGACTCTCTTGTCCTACCTGAATTTTTAAAATTCAGTTAAAAAGTGCTTATATATAAGATACATATGTATATTTCTAATATATACAATGCTATGTAGATATCAATGATCTTACACACTTGGGTGGATACTAAGGATGGAACCTAGGACCTTGTGCACATTAGACAAGCACTGAGTTGTGTCCTCAGCCTTCTAGATACTTTTAATCTTGAGATAGTCTCACTGCATTACACAGACTGGTCTCAAATTTACTCTACCGCAGAAAGATCTTGAACTTGGGATCCTTCTTCCTCAGCCTCCTTAGAATCTGGGATTTCAGTTCTGTGACATGAGGCCTGGATATACNCATATTTTTGCATCTACTAATATCTACAAATACACATTATGGATTTAAGAGAACAGAATATATTGGGTCAGTGAATTTCTCATTACCTTGGGTCATGAGATATTTTTACTATTACCACTATTACTATGGTGATACTCTTTTTGCTGTTTATAATAGAACAGCCTTATTAAAAGCTGAATTAAAAATGCTATCTCAGTCACAATTCTATATTAGCATAAACATTTACTAGCACTTTCCTTAGCAATACACAGTTTGATTGTAAAAATGAGAGTCAGTAGATACTCCAGCAGCTTTCTGATTATCTGGAAGANAGAAAATAGAGTGAGTGGATCGCTTCCAAGTTGTCATAACATACAAGTTGACAGAACACAAAAGGAGACTGATTGTTGAATGTCAGTTGTACATATGAAACAATTCTTCAGAGAAACATGAAGATCAGTTCTGAAATGTGTTCATCTGTTGGGTAGTAGCTACTGGAGGTGTGCTAAGTGTGAGTCCAGCCTCTCTAACTCCAGCACACTACCAAGCCTGGCTTATTGTAGAAGAGTGCAGTTAATGAGTAGTGATGTCTTCCACGGAGCAGGAAAGGAGAGGAGGGATGTATTAGTCATGTGTTTATCAGCTTTGCTGCAGACACTATTGAGATGGTGTTTGAAGAGCTAAGGTTTCCCCTTTCCTCCTTCCCTTCCCCTCCTCTTCTCCTCACAACCCTGCTCTCAACCTGGTTTTGCTTTATAGCCCAGGTTATCTCAAACAATTGACCCTTGCTTTTCTGCCTCCTGAGTGTTAGAATTGACTACACATGCACTGTATACCTAGCTTCACAATTCTTTTTTTTTGCCACTAAATGCCTTTTTAAAGCATTAGGCTTAAAAAATGTTAAACTTTCTATTCCATATCTTGATTTATTATTTAAAAAGAAAAAAAAACTTTGAAAAAATAGTGTTTTTAAAAGTGCCTAAACATGAAAGGGAATTTTAGAGGCTATAGGGCTACATGTTGATTTAAATTGAGTAGGCTTCAGGGACTGTGACAAAATCTTGGTGGCAGAGTACTCACANGGCATGAGTACTCACGTGGCATGCACAAGGCTCTGGATCCAATTATCAGTGCTGCAAAAAGATAATATGTATGTATGTATTGATTATATTTTACTCTTAATGTATTATTTCACTACCTGATGACCACAGAGCTATTTTTGAGGTTTGTTTTCTTTTTAAATAGTAGAAATCATGACTGGTTAATCTACTTCTGAGCTATCCCCAGCCCCATGACTTGAGTCTTGAAATTATAGTCTGTTTTATTTTCATAAGTGAAGATATCATCTGTCTGCTGTTCTTGTGCTCAAGTGAAGTTGGAGAATCACAGCTGGGCCTAGAAAGTTTAGACAATGTCAATTATATGTTAGGAGACTATGGTTCATTCTCTCTTTAGTGGGTAAAGTCCTGCAAAACATAAGGCAGGCCATTTTCTCTATTATTTAATTCTGTACAAAGAGTTTAATACGCAACCCCTTGTAGTCTTATATCTCACTGAAAGAATTTGAGGGTTAACTTAGGTAAAGGCATAGTAGGAAAGGAAAAGTGTTTTCTTATTCCTGGGAAACAGATTCAACACATAATTACCTTCTTAAATAATATGAGAGTTTCTTGAAATTAAAATTAGAAACATTGTGGAACAATTTAAATTATTTATGTATAAATTACCCACTCAACTGTTTCAAGTTGACTGTTTCAAGTTAAACTGTTTCAAGTTAAAGTCTTGCTAAATAATGCATCTACTAAGCTATGTTTGCATTTCAGTTAAGAATATTTTATGTGAATGATGAAGAAATATAAATTCAGCTATGTAATAGTCAAAGATCAGTAAAAACCACTAACTGTTATCTCAAGGTTGGCAGTGGNATTTCATTAATAAATGAGTATATAATGTGATTTACTAATGAGCATATTAGTTAAGACTAGTATCTATCAAATGCGCTATTGTCTCTTGGAAGTATTTTTCTCTAGTACTAACATCTAATCTGTGAGGTTCACTATCCCATTATCTTGATCATGTTATCAACAGATTTTTTAAAAATTCTTTATTGAGGGGGAGGAGAGTGGAGCAGGAGGAGAGGGAGGAGGAACAGGGGTTGGTATGTAAAATGAAAAAAATTTTAAATCAAAAAAATTTAAAAAAAGAACAACTTATTAGTTCAATACTGTATACACTTGGAATACTAAGGAGATGTTTCCATTAACTTGGCTCTACCAGTGCAGAGCAGTAATGATAACACTGCCATTGAAGAAGTCAGCCCAGTCAGTTGTTGATAAACTTTTTTCTTNTGCCTCAGATTGAAAACTGTTGTCAGTGATTTGGACATGGTCACTAAACCCACTGCTTAAACTCTTCCTTTATTTGCTGTCTGAAAAAAAGTCACTTTCAAAAAATACAGAAAATGAAACAGCTAACTGCTCTCACATCCTTTATTTCTATTATTTTTATATGTGTTCAGCTGCTTTACACAATCACTTAAGAATTGTTTTCTTAAAACTCATGTAATGTTGGACTANATAATTAGATTTAATGATAATCCACCACCAAATTTTCATTTGCATTTTACTCTAATTCAGTGTTCAAGTTATAGATGCTCTTTGCCAGTGATGTCATATAACCAATTCTTATATTCTCTGAGCATATCAATCTGGTGTCTTCGCTGGCATGTTCTAACAATAAACTGCTGTTATTTGAAAGCAAAAAAAATTCTTTATTGTTATTACTAATGGTATTTTCCTTTATGTAGTATTTATACAACCTGCAAAATATTTCTGTTAAAGACTTCTAAGGGCAGGTGACATGATTTCCTTCTTGGGAGAGTAAAATTCAGATGCATGATAAACATTTGTCAAAGGTCACAAAATAAAGGTATTAAGAAAATGTATGTAGCTCATTTGTCAGATTTCAAGAATGAGACAAAGTTACTTTTCAGAGCACTGGGGTCAAAATGATACAAGAGGATGTAGGGATGGACGCATGTATCCATTGCAGTAGATAAGTTATACATCAGAGGCTATAGAGGTGGACACATGTATCCATTGCAGTATAGATAAATTATACATCAGAGGCTATAGAGGTGGACACATGTATCCATTGCAGTAT
>LZPO01008177.1:120447-137667 GCA_001675575.1 Neotoma lepida | reverse complement strand
TTGGTGAGTGGTGGCTTGCTCCTAATTCCTCTGATCTCTGTCAGATTTTCACCCTTATTTCTTGTTCCGCGTGTTTATTAGTAAGACTGGTTAGAAGTTCTTCTTACATTTCTCTTTTGCTTTCTTTGCTTTGTCAAATCACAATAGGTAGGCATGTTTTGGGGGTGGGGGACAGGTCTTCATTTATAGCTCTGGCTGTCCTGGAACTCACTATGTAGATTAGGCTTGTCTGAATCTCACAGAGATCCTCCTGCCTCTGCCTCCTCAGCACTGGAATTAAAATCACGCACCACTATGCCCATTTGGTCTAGCAGGTTGACTGTTTTTCTTTTGAAATTAAAATATAATCACATCACTTTCCCTCCTTTCAATCCTTCCCATTTATTTCTCTCAAATTCATGGACTCTATTCTTTAATTGTTGTTGTTGTTGTTGTTGTTGTTGTGTGTGTGTGTGTGTGTGTGTGTGTGTGTGTGTGGTCATGCATGCACACTCATGGAAGCCAGAGGAAAATACCAGATACTCTGGAGCTGGACTTACAAGGTAGTTCTGAACTGTACATTGTGGGTGCTGGGAACCGAACTCAGGTTTTCTGGAAGAGCAATATACACTCTTAACCTTGGAGCCATTCCTTCAGTCTTACAGCTTGTTCTTGATCACAATTTACTACACAATATATTTGCTCCCAGTCTTGGATTACTGTACATGCATTCTTTTATGTATTGAAATGGTCCTTATGGAAAGCACAGCCTGTATCAGGTGCTGGGTACAGAAGCAGGACCAAAGTGAAGGGTACAACTTTGGCTGGGAGTGGAGAGGCAGAAAATACTAAAAATGTGTTATATTGGGTGATGATATGCTGATTGAGTAAGAGCAGTACTGGATGCAGGTAAGGGTGGGGAGGCCTGTCCTATAAAATATGACTCAGGGGAGGTTGTTGTAATGAGGTGCCTGCTGGAGCTCGCCTCACCAGAAGAGAAATCAGTGGTGAATCCAGAAGGTCAAGGCTCTTTGAACAAACTCAAGTTCCTCCTCAGAATCTTCACTGCTTCTGTGAGACTTTTCACTGCTTTTATGAGTGTCCTATCATGGCTTTCTGGAATTTGGTAAGAGAAGATGGAAGAAGACAGCTGACCTTTCAGAGTTCTCCTCTGACCTCATGAGCATTTGTGAGCTCATGTGTGCATGTGCACACACACACACAGTCTCTCTCTCTCTCTCACACACACTATAATAAATAAATAAAAACACACTAATAATAATAAATAAAAATGAATTCAATACTATTATAATCATTC
Source organism: Neotoma lepida (assembly GCA_001675575.1). NCBI lineage: Eukaryota > Metazoa > Chordata > Mammalia > Rodentia > Cricetidae > Neotoma > Neotoma lepida. The sequence goes on along the minus strand of LZPO01008177.1, from coordinate 136,370 downwards.
ATAACAAAACAAAAAAGAAACACAATTGTTAAGACGTAATAGTGTGGGGCTAGAGAGATGGCTCATAGTTTAAGAGCACTTGTTTACAAAGAGGATGAGGGTTGGGTTCCCACTACTCACATGGTAGCTTACAATCCCCTGTAATTCAAGTTCCTGAAGATCTGACACCCTCTTCTGGCTTCTACAGACACTGCATGTGCATGATGCACAGATGTACAAGCAGGTAAACCCCCATACACAAAATGAAAATAAATCCACACAGTGTTGTGGAATATTATTTTAAGATGTGTTACATTTGTTTGTGCTGTGGAACATTTGTTTAATTATGCAAAGATGTGTTGCATTTGTTTATGTTGCATTTGTTTAACTCCATGAAGCTGTGTTACTGTGCCTGTCTAGTAGTAACACGTGATGGTCTAGTAAAGAGCTGAATGGCCAATAGCAGGCAGGAGAAAGTGTGGTGACATTTTATTTGTGCTCTAACAAATAAAGCTTGCCTGAAAATCAGAAGGAGGAGCTAGCCACCAGTTAACCATAGAGGTCTGGAGGTCTGTACAGACAGACAGGAAGTGATAGAGCTGGGCAGAGAGAGAAAGTGATAAGACAGGGTAGAGAGAGGACCTTGCTCTCTTTCGGCAGAGGATATCATAGGGGTAAGCAGTAGTGGCTTGCTGCTCTGCCTTTCTGATCTTTCATCTTTCACACCAATATCTGGCTCTGGGTTTTTTATTAATGAGGCACTTTAGCAATTTGTGTTACATCTGGCAACCCAATGTTTGTGGCATGAATTCACTAAAAAGACACTTGTGGCCTTGCAGGCTCTCAGCTCAGGCCTGACCTGCATGTGACCAGAGTCTCCACCTGATGAGGACCACATCTCTTTGGCTTCTTCTTTCCTGGTGGGTTATGAGCTCTCTCTGGATCCCCATCTTGGACTGCTACCACACTAGGTACCTGCATTGAAACTTGCTCGGGCTTCTGCTGCTCTACACAGAAGCAGTCAGCCTCACACGTGAATCGTCATTGTCAGCAAATTTAGTGAGTCAATTAAGATTTCTTAAAGGGAGGAATTAATTAAAAGAGAATTTTTTCCCAAATTAAAAAGTGGGAAACATTTTTACAATAGAGGGAATTTGGTCTCTGTTTGATAACACATTAGGCAGTCTGAAAATGGGACAATTAAATGAGAGGATAATTAATGTTGATGGGATTTACATAACATCAATTATAAATATTATTTGTTTGATCATTTTTGTTTAAAATGTTTAAAAAGTTGGTTAATATGAGTGCCAACATAAAAGTTTTAGAAAAACTTGTTAAAACAGATCATAGAGAAATTCAGACACAGACAGAGGAATTTAAAGGTGACTCTATCTCAGCATTGCATTATATGGTTACAGAAAAACAGCCTAAGGCTTTCAAGTAGCCAACCTTAATCTATCTGATAACATTACAGGAACTGCCTAATGCTCAAGACTGTGTATGACCTGATTGGACTCCAGTGCAAATGGTAAATTTGGGGCGATTCAAAGACGCTATAGTGTCATATGGTATGCATTCTCTGTATGTGAAGCAAATGTTAAACTTGTGGTCAACTTGTAATAGAATTATCCCTCAAGACTGGAAAAGTTTGGTTATAGCTGTTTTAGAGGCTGGTCCCCAGTTACAATGGAGGACCTGGTGGAAAGATGAGGCTAAGACCATTGACCAACAAAGTAGGACTAGAGGTATGGAAATCTCCCAAGATCAACTTCTTGGAGAGTGATATTATGCCAATGTAGAAAGGCAATCTCTATATGATGACCACACCCTAGCTTTATGCTGCATGGCAGCCTTGAATGCTTGGGACAGAATTGAAGAAGTAAGAAAGAAAATGGAGTCATTTACAAAAGTTATACAGGGCCCAAAAGAAACCTTCATGAATTTCTTACAAAGGCTGTCTTCAGCAGTAAATAGAATGATACCAAATTCAGAAGCTAGAGATCATAATTGAATCTCTGAGCCGGGCGGTGGTGGCTCACACCTTTAATCCCAGCACTTGGGAGGCAGAGGCAGGCGGATCTCTGTGAGTTCGAGGCTAGCCTGGTTTACTGAGTGAGTTCCAGGAAAGGCGGAAAGCTACATAGAGAAACCCCTGTCTCTTATACACATCTAGATGTGTATAAGAGACAGGTGTTCAGCAGTCCATAGAATGATACCAAATTCAGAAAAAAAAAAAATTGAATCTCTGGCTTTTGAAAATGCTAATGCATAATGAAAAAGGATGATTAGGCCATTAAAGCAAGATCAGCACCCTTGGAGGAATGAATCTGAGATACAATTGATATGGAATCTCATGATCATGATGATACTTGGATAGGAGAGGTGATTTCCAGAGGTTTGAAGAAAAATAGTAATGTCAGATGTTTCAATTGTGGTAAATAAGGTCACCTAAAAAGGGACTGTAAACAAGGCATTCCTAGAAACAATGTTTTTTTCAAAGAATAATCCCACAGAATGCCCCTCCTTTTTGTAATATGCAGAAGGTATGGTAAAGGCAAACATTGGACTAACGAATGTAGATCAACAAGGGACAGACAAGGTAATCCTTTGCCTTTGCCATCAGGAAACGCCCTGAGGGGCCTTTCACAGACCCCCATGACAAATTCAGTTCAGTCTTTTCCTGCCATCATAGAAGAAACCTCTTCCCAGAGCAACTAAATAACCCAGTGCCTAATATAAAAAACCATACTGCTTGTGGTGATAGAACAGCTATAGAAGAGAGTACAAAAAACTTGGGAGAAACTATAAAATGAATTTTTTTGGCAAACTTCTATAAATGAACAATGACCAAAATTAAAAATATGAATAAATGACATTCTCATTGAATGTCTTGTAGACATAGGTGCAGATGTAACAATAATTGCACCAGAATCTTGGCATCCAAATTGGCCACTTCAGGAAGTAAAGGTTCAGCTGTTAGGGATTGGAACATTATCTCAAGTGAAACTGAGAACAAGATGGGTCAAATGTATAGGGCTAGAAGGACAGAGAGGAAAATTAGAGTCATATGTAGCTAATATAGCTCTGAATCTATGGGGATGTGATTTATTACAATGGGATACCCAGATTAACATTCCTTCAATCTCAGAAACAAACCATAAACTAACATATGACTCTGAGAAAAATATTAGAAGGTATTATAAAGAACAGTCACCAACCATCCAGATTGTTCAAGAACAGGGCACAACAGCTGTTGATCTTTAAAAGACACTGAGAGAGACCTACCTCTAAAATGGTTAACAAACAAACCTGTATGGGTTCAGCAAAGGCCATTAACAAAAGAGAAACTATAGGCCTTAGAACAGCTGGTACAAGAGCAGTTAAATGCTCAGCATATTGAAGAATCAACCACCCCTTGGAATTCTCCTGTATTTGTTATTAAAAAGAAATCTGGTAAGTGGAAAATGGTAACAGACCTAAGAGCAATTAACAAGGTAATTCAGCCAATGGGCCATCTACAATCTGGAATTCCTTTGCCTACTTTGTTTCTGAAAGGATGGCCTCTTATAGTTATTAATTTAAAAGATTGTTTCTTCTCTATACCCTTACAAGAAAAAGACAAAGAAAGATTTGCTTTCACAGTGCCCAATTGTAATAATTCTCAACCAGTTAAGAGCTATCAATGGAGGGTTCTCCCACAGGGAATGTTAAATAGCCCAATCCTGTGCCAATATTTTGTATGAGAGCCATTGGAAATAATATATAAACAATTTCTTAAATCTACAATTTATCATTACATGGGCGATATTTTACTAGCTGATTCAAATGCAGACAACTTAGAAAGAATGTTTGAAGAAGTAAAGAAAATTTTGCCTTGTTGGGGATTACAAATTGCTCCTGAAAAGATACAAAGAGGAGATTCTATTAATTATTTAGGATATAAAATAGGTCTACAAAAAATTAAACCCCAAAAGGTGAAAATTAGGAGAGATTGATTACAGACTCTTAATGACTTTCAAAGATTATTCAGAGACATTTCCAGTCTATGGACCGCTATTGAATGAATTGAGTAATTTATTCAAAACCTTAGAGGGTGACAAGGACTTAAATAGTCCAAGAGAATTATCAGCTGGAGCTGAGAAAGAGTTGGCTTTGGTGGAAAAGAAAATACAGGCCGCACATGTGAATCATGTAGTTCCAAAGCTTGATTGTATTTTGGTTATTTTACCCTCTCAGCATTCTCCTACAGGAATTTTAATGCAGAGGGAAGATATTATATTGGAATCGATATTTCTACCAAATAAACAGAGTAAAAATTAAAAACTTATGTGGAAAAGATCTCTGAGTTGATTTTAAAAGGAATATTGAGACTTTGTCAATTAGCAGGAATAGACCCAGCAGAAAACATAGTACCTTTAACTAATGATGAAATTGACAAATTATGGGCAGAAAGTGAACCTTGGTAAAGAGCTTACAGTAATTTTTTGGGAGAGATTAACAGCAAATATCCCAAAAGCGATGGAATTAAACTTACAAAGAGAGCTAACTGGGTCTTGCCTCACATTGTATGGGAATCACCAATATCTGGCACCCCTACATTTTATACAGACACAAACAAACAAGGAAAGGCAGGTTACAAATCAGAAAATTTAAGTAAAGTGGTTCAAAGTCCTTATAATTCTATCCCAAAATTGGAATTATATGACATTCTGATGGTATTAATGGATTTTTCTGAACCTCTCAACATATTTACTGACTGAAAGTATGCTGAAAGAGTAGTTTTACATATTGAAACTGCAGAATTTATCCCTGATGAGTCAGAATTATCTTTGTTATTTATTCAGTTACAAGAAATCATAAAGAATAGGAATCATCCTTTATATATAACTCACATGCTATCCCATAAGGGTCTGTCAGGCCCTCTAGCACAAGGTAATGCTGAGATCGATAAACTATTGATAGGAAATGTGCTAGAGGCCTCAGAATTTCATAAAAACATCATGTTAATTGTGGTGGTATTTTATCTATGTCCCCCAATAAAATTTATCTGGAGATCAGAGGAACAAGGTCAGTCACTAGCCTTGCAAAATTAGCACATGCCCTTAATCTTATCACTTAGCAAGCAGGGTCTGTCTAGATCCCTGTGAGTTCCAGATCACACTAGGAACAGTCAAATGTGGAGACACACCTTTAATCCCAGCATCAACCATAGAATTCTGGAGGTCTATACAGACAGGCAGGAAGTGACAGAAGTGGGCAATAGGAGGAAGTGATGTAGTTAGGCTGAACGAGCCAATGGGAGAACAGAACACAAAGGGATATTGATGTGGAGGTATAGGAATTGGGACACTCTCCATTTTGGAAGCGGTGGCGGCAGTCTAAGGTGAGTCTGGTAGCTGTTCCTAATTCCTCTGATCTCTGTTAGACTTTCACCCCATCTCTGCCTCTGTGTTTTATTTAACAAGACTATTTAGAAAATCCATCTTACAGTTAATCGTAAGGGTTTAAAAAAAAGGATTTTTCCATAATCTGGCAACAAGCCAAGGAAATTATAAGGAAATGCCCTACTTGTTCTTTTTACAATCAGACTCCACTACCATCAGGATATAACCCAAAGGGTACTCAGAGGAATGAAATCTGGCTGATGGATGTGTTTCATCTTGTAGAATTTGGAAAATTGAAATATGTACACCACAACATTGATTTCAGGATTTCAATGGGCAACTGTTCTAAGTTCCAAGTAGGCTGATTCTGTAATCACATATTTGCTAGAAGTTATGGCCATCATGGGTATACCTGCACAAATTAAATCTGATAATGTTCCAGCATATGTCTCTGCTAAAATGAAACAGTTCTTTGCTTACTACATTATAAAGCATATTACAGATATATTACACAATCCTACAGGCTACGCAGTCATAGAAAGATCAAATTGAACTCTAAAGGATATGTTAAACAAACAGAAAGGGTAACAACCCCCCAGAAATAGATTACATAATGCTTTATTAACTTTGAATTTTCTCAATGCTAATGAGAAAGGAACAACAGCTGTCGAGAGACAGTGGATAATAGAAAAAACTACAGAATTAAATTAGCCTATATACTTTAAGGATGTGCTGACCTCAGAATGGAAACCAGGATATGTATTATATTGGAGACAAGGTTTTACTTTTGTTTCTACAGGAGATGAAAAGCTATGGATACCATCAAAATTGATAAAGGTTCAATTTTGACAAGTGAGACCTCTTAATTAGAAGAAGTGATACTTCATCAACCAGCATGACCATCAAATTTAAATTAACTTACGCAACTAACAAATGCTTTTTATTTAATCAAATATGACTTGCCAAAAGGGAACATCCCCAAAGTTAGGTTTGGGGAAGTGTTTTTGTTTTTGTCTTTCAGGAGAATGAAGGTAAGGAATCTAAACAACACTGGAAAAATGAGACATCTGAAGAAAAAGGACAAATCATTCAGAAAAAAATATCCCAAGAAAAAGAGAAAATTGGCCTATTGGTATATCACATATAAAATTTCATAAGTCTTCCTTAATGTTTGTTTAATGTCTGCTGTTCTCTACAGACACTTAATACAAATGGTCTTTATGTAGTCCCAGTTCAATTAAAAATTAAAGCTGGCATTGGAGTTGGAGCATGGCTCTCTCCTTCTCTTAGCCCAAGCATCCTTGTTCAAAGGAAAATCCAAAATCTCTGTATCATGTCAGAAGAGTCACCTGATATGGAACAGAAGAAAAACCAAAATTAAGGGACTATTCTATTGCCACTAATCTCAATTCTTTGGTTCTACTTTAACTCTTTAAAAGTTTTCTTAGGGTATGAATTTTATATCAAAATTTATAAGATTAATATATATATTAAACTTTTGTCATGATATTAATGGTAATATAGAGTACTAACTAATTCTATAAAAAAGGCTTCATCTAGATTCCTGTACATGATTTTGGGTTTGCATCTCTATCAGTGTTCTGCGGGGAGCCATGACCATGCCTAACAGCAACTTTGAAGTCTCCAAAAAGATGATGGGGCCCGACAATGACAATTACATTAGGACAATGATAACACCACTAAGCTGAGAAACACCAACCAAAGATCGGCTTTGGACTATAAACTGCTCAGGACAATTTTGAGATGGCTAGCTGAGATGATCCAGCCTCACAAACTACTTGAGAAAGAGGTTGAGACAAGCCCTGCATTTTCCAATTATGCAGAGACTGGACAACAAATGATACAGCTACCTCTCCTAGGACTTGACAATTAACTCAAAAACTTTCTTTTTCAGGATCCTCTAAAGATGCTGTTGTCCCCAGACAGCAGGAAGTAATTTTAAGACCATGACGCCCACATTCCCTGGGTGGGTGGTTTTTGATCATTCAATGGGTTATGGATAATTGTCATTGTTTAGGATGGTTGGTTACAAGTTGTTAATTGATAATGGTCAGGAAGAAAGCTAAACAAAGAAATTAGATTCAGGGTTCTTATTTGAAAAACAAAAGAGGATATAGACAAGAGGTAGATTATTGAATTTACTCTGAAAAGAAAAAGAGAGAATATGGATATGAATAAGATAAAAAGGTAGATTATTGAATCTACTTTTAAAAGGCAACTACTAATTTTAAATATTTTACATTGGATTGGATTTTTATATATTATAAATTATGTACATTGATACAAATTTGAGATGGATTTTGTTTGAAAATACTGTACATATATTTCTAATCTTGTTCAAGGTATTGTACCTGTACAGTTCATTTAACAATGTTATTCAATTTTCTAGTCCTTGAAAGTTATTACCAACTATTTAGGATAATAAAGAAATGAAAGTTAATAGTTCGTCATACAATCAAACTTCCAGTCATATTGGGTATGTTTTCAAGGCCAAACAGAGATATATTTTAGATAGACAGGTCATCTTAAAACACTTCAGAGATCTATAGAATATGGCATTAAAGATGTTTTAATAACATCGATTTTTCTTTTTTTATGACAATGAGACATGTCTGCTCCTGGCAGCACCAATCTACTTCAGAGAAGATGATGGGCATTGAAGGAACTCCATATGGAGTTTACTATCTTTGTGGCAAAAGTTAGCCACTGGGCAAGAAAATGCCCTTACCTTGATTGCTGACAGTATGCTGACCAAAATGGACAAGCAGGGCACAAAAGAAAGGACTGCTGAACCTTGCCAACAAGGTAGAAAGGCCCTTGAGAAAGTGTTGCTTCACAGAAAAGTCTGTCAGGTATGCTGGTTCTGTAGGCCAAAGATGGATGCCCCAATGTTGCAGAGGAACCTTGGGTGCCTTCTAGACAGCCAGCTGTTTCTGTCATTTCTCACATTTTTTGGAAGTTGCTTGTTTGCACTTCCTGTTTACTCAGTTAATATTATTTCCTTCTCGGGTCTCTGATGGAGTTGAAGATTAGATAGTTATAGTTTTCCTTGTTAAGAAATTCAGAAAAGAAACTCACTAAAGAGATGTAAAGTGTATAAGTTTGAAAAACATCAAAAGATAGTTTTCAATTGGTAATGCAAATTAGGATAGAAGGTGAATTAGATACAATCCTTTGGATTCACAAAGATAGAACAGATAATGGGGTATTTTCTCTGAATTCGTCAAAGGCAGATGGACTATACATTGTTGATGTATTTATTGCCTGTATATATTGTATATCGTTATTGTACTTATTGTATGTGCTTTTTCTTATATTAGTTATAACCTTCTTTTTATTTTACACAAAAAAGGGGAAATGTGGTGATATTTTATTTGTGCTCTAACAAATAAAGCTTACCTGAAAATCAGAAGGAGGAGCTAGCCACTAGTTAGCCATAGAGATCTGGAGGTCTGTACAGACAGACAGGAAGTGATAGAGCTGGGCAGAGAGAGTAAGTGATAAGGTGTAGTGGAGAGAGGAGCTTGCTCTCTTTCGGCAGAGGATTTCATAGAAGTAAGAACTAGTGGCTTGTTGCTCTGCCTCTCTGATCTTTCAGATTTCACTCCAATATCTGGCTCTGAGTTTTTTATTAATAAGACCATTTAGCAATTTGTGTTACAAGAAAGGATAGGTGGGGCTGGCAGGCAGAGAGAATAAATAGAAGGACAAATCTGAGAGGAAAGGAAGAAAGAGCAAGAGAACAAGGAGAGGAGAATGCTAGGAACCTGCCATCCAGCCATACAGCCAGCCACAGAGTAAGAGTGAAAGCAAGATATATAGAAGAAAGAAAAGGAAAAAGCCCAGAGGCAAAAGGTAGATGGGATAAATTAAGAAAAGCTGACAAAAAACAAGGCAAGCTAAGGCCAGACATTTATAATTAGGAATAAACCTCTGTGTGTGCATTTATTTGGGAGCTGGGTAGTGGGCCCCCTAAAAGAGTAAAGAGTAAAGAGAAAAGAATAGAAAAAAATAAAAAACCACATAGTGTTGGAACATGTTCAAAAGAATGACACATGGTGAACAATGCCTTGGGGAACTGTGAGAGAGTCTCCAGGGAAAATGGCCTTTTACCTCAGGTGCATTTTGTTCCCTGGTGTGTTCTTGGATGTGATTTTGTGCTTCATGCAACAAACATTTACATTTAATTTATAAGATATGTTGATTCTTGTTGGATGTCAGAACATAGCTATTGAACCCAATCTGGTAAGAGGAAATGAGGAGTGCTGTCCTCAGTGTACCCTGAATCTGGACATGGCCTTCTGCCTTGATTTCATTCCCAGGTATAATCTATAGTACGTGCCAGGCAATTGTGTTAAAATTGATTTGTCCTGAGAAAGTTCTGGGAAAGGGCTGCTCTGTTAATATTTACTATGTGCTTTCTGACATTTATTTACATTTTCTGATCATGTTTTTCTGAACTCAATATTCTTCCTTGTATCATTCTTTCTTTGTTACATCCATACACTGAAACTGAAGTAAAGTTGTCTACAGCATTAGACTGTAGTCCTAACCCATTTCAGGTCCTCAGTTCTCAATGACTCGCAAATACAGATCTGCGAGGTTGATCAAAGTTGACAACATAGTGTGAGAAACTGAGAAGAGTACACAGTGGGAAAAGACTAGTACCTACAACACATGAAAGAGGTTCAGGTGGGCATGGTGGTGAACCCTTTAATCCCAGCACATATAAACCAGAGGTAGGTGGATCTCTGTGTTACAGGCCAGCCAGTAGTACATACTGAACCACACAGAACTCCCACTTTTAAGCATTTCTCTCATGAAAATGATGATTTATGTTCACCCTCAAACCTACACAGAAGCAATCATAGCCTAAGAACTTGTCTTAGTTAGGATTTCTATTGCTGTGATGAAACACTGTGACCAAAGCAACTTGTGGAAGAAAGGATTTATTTCAGCTTATACTTCCAGGTCCGTCACTGAGGGAAGTCAAGGCAGGAACTCAAACAGGGAAGGAAACTGAAGGCAGGAGCTGATGCAGAGGCTATGGAAGAGTGCTGCTTACTAGCTTGCTCCTCATGGCCTGCTCAGCCTGCTTTCTTATAGAACCCAAGACTGCCAGCTCAGGATGACACCACCCACAGTGGGCTGGGCCAAAACCCCATCAATCACAAATTAAGAAAATGCCCTACAGCCTTGCCTACAGCCAGATCTTATAGAGGCATTTTCTTAGTTGAGGTACATTCCTTTCAGATAACTCTTGCTTGTGTTGAGTTGATGTGAAACTAGCCATGACAGAGCTCAAAATGAAGACAGTCTAGGTATACTGAAATCACCAAGTGCTTACACAGACTTTGATATGTCCATATCATGGAATACTATTAACAAATAAAAAGAGGCAAATTTCGCTGAACTAACTGAGTGAGAAAAGCCAGTTCCCAAAATGACATACTGTTCAATTCTATTTAAAGAACATTCTGGAAATGACAAGATTATGAAAAAGAACTGGTAGGTAGCATATCTAATCTTTTGATTAGAATATGATATTGTCATTGATGAAATTCACACTCGAGAATTGTGTGATCTAGTATCAAAAGGTTTATAATTTTGCATTAGGCTATATCTGGGTTACTCTGGGGCACATGCCACTCATGGGCTGCAGGTTGGACACATCTGACAGAAGTAGTTGATAACTAAAGACAGGGTTGGGTCAGGAGAGAAGTGGGTGTCTTTGCTTCCAGAAAAGCCATACTGAAGCATTTGGGACAAAGGGACATAATAGGTATATTTTACTATCAAATCACTCAGAAAGTGACTATCCATGAGGAAAGAAGGAGAGAATGACAGAGTGAACATTGCAAAGTGGTAAGAAAAATAACTTTGGAGCATAAAGAATGCATTCATTATATTGATTGTGATTGTTGGTTGTGTCAACATAAATCAAAACCCTACCAAATCTCACATTTTAGTACACAGCATTTTGAAATATCTCAGTTATTCATCAATAAAGGTATCAAAATGTCATAGAAGAGATGAAAAACTAATTTCTAGAAATGAAAACTATAATGCCTGGGATACCTAGATAAAGTGAACAGCCAATCAGATGCCAAGGAGCATTTTTAAGACCCAGCAAAGATATCACCTAAATGAAATAAATATACAGAGAAAAAGCCTCCTAATGAAGTTTCAGTGACTATGAGACAACTTTGAGTTCAAGATAAATGCAATCTGATGAGCTGAAAAAGGAAAGAGAATGAATGTAGTGGGTAGCTGTTCCAGCTTTGACTTGGAAGCACTATCTCTAGTGAGGCTTCCAGTAACTGCCACGCCTACCTATGACCTGCCCCTGGGGCGGGGCTGAGACTGGAGCTTCTAAGAATGGAGATCCAGACATGCTGGCTCTCTTGGTTTCTGGATGCTGGATGGCAGGCGAGGCAGAGTTTTCCAGAAAACGCGGCTGGACTGCACCTCACCTCTCCCAGATCCTGTAACCAATACCTTTACTGGCTGTAAGTTATACCAAAATAAACCTCCTTTAACTATGTGGAGTTGCCTTGTTAAATCCCCACTTTAAATAAATTTTTATTTTATTTTATTATTATTTTTAAATTTAGAGAGCTATAGTGGTTAAGAGCATGGGCTGCTTCCAGAGGGCCTGAGTTTGGCTCCCAGCACCCACATGGCAGCTCACAGTAGCTGTAACTTCAGTTCCAGGGGAGGATCTGATGCTCTCTTCTGGCCTTTGAGGACACTGTACCCAGGTGGGACATAGATCTATATGCAGGCAAAACATACATACACATAAAATAAAAATAAATTCAATCTACAAAATATGTTTAGAGAGCTAGATATAGTGGTACACATTTGTAGCTACTTGGGATGCTGAGGTAGGAGGATCCCAGGTCTTTGAGGCCAGCCTGTGGCAACCTACAGATAGCCTAGCTCTTACCAAAAACTCAAGCAAATAACAACAATATCAGAGAAAGGCCAGCAAGATGGCTCAGTGAGTAGAAACACTCATTAGGCAAGCCTGATGACATGAGTTCAGTCCTGGAACCCACTTATAGGGAAAGAATGGACTTCTGAAAGTTGTCCCCTGACCTCCACATGTACACTCAGGTGCACATGAGGGCCCCCATCATCATCATTATCATCAATTTAAATTAAAGAGAAATCAAAGAAGTGATAGAAACTTCCCAAACCCAAAACTTTCACCAAGGAGCATCACAAGCTAGTTGCACAAACAGTAATCATGAGACAGTATTAAAAAGCAGCTAGAAGAAAAGGACATAAGTGCAGGAAACATTGAACATGGTGTGCTGACTGCTGTCCTTGTAAAGTCTTCTTGCAAGTTTGAGTGTTGGCCATAGGCTTTGGGAACCTGAATTTTGGGAGACAGCTTTAGTTTTCCTGCCCTCTGACTGAAGGCTGACAATTCTGGCCAGTCAGTCATTCAGAGAACAGAATCCTGAAGCTCTCTATTTCCTCAATGCACACATAGCCTGTATGTACATTGCTCAAACAGTAATAGCTCAGAGCCCTCTGCTTAGAGGATCCAGCTTTCCTGAGACATTTCCAGATCGTTACAGGTGCCTATATGTATCATTTAGCTTCTATTACACCTCTCTTTGTCCTAGCACCTTCTCCAGCAACTTCATGACCTTTAGAATAAACAGTGACATGGCGCCCTGTGCCCAGCTCTACACCCTCATCTTTCCTTTTTATGCTTGTATTCAGAAGCCATGTAGAAAAGGGTCTGGTTCCAAAGTGCTCAGCAATGAGTTACCTGAGGAGGATAAACAGCCATATTTTGTCCTTAAGGGATGACTTTAGTGCTGTATGGCTGGACTATCATTGATCCCAAAAGACACAAATCTCAGGGCTGAGTCTAGATCACTGGTCCAGAGACCCATTAAATACCCTTAAATTTCCAATATCCCATCTCAGAGCAAACTGTCTCCTTGTACCTGCCTTGTCCATGAATCAGGCCAGTAATCAGTTGAGATTACTCCAGTCCACAGGATGTGTATTTTTTAAGCACCAGAGGGAAAATAACAGAGTTCCCTTCCCATTTCTCTCAGGAGCACTTCGTGGAATGTACCTACAAATAACTAGCAAGTAAGTGGTATGATGACAGAGAGCTGCCGTCACACTAATTTCCTGTTGGCCCATAAGAGCACATTCTGTGACATTAAGAAAGAAGTAAGTTTGGGATGGAAAGATGGCTCAGTAATTAGACATGTACTGCTCTTCCAGAGGACCTGAGTTCACTTCCCAGCATCTGCCATGGGTCACCTATAACTTTCTGTAATATCAGCTCCAGGAGGATCTGATTCCTCCTGCTTCTTCAGATAGGGATACACACAATTAAAAATAATAAAAATAAGTCTTAAAAATGAAAGCATTTAGTAGACTGAGGATGTAGCTCAGTGGTAGAATACTAGCTTTATGATTGAGAAACCTTGGGTCCATTGCCAAACTATAAAACAAACAACTAACAACAAATAAAAACCTAAGAAACAGCTTAGGTCCTTGTCTATACCCAGTTCATTTTTTCTCAGTCTTGCTACTCAAATCTATGACAAATTGACAATGAAAATAAATAATGGTAGTGTCAAACTACAGTCCCTCTCCTCTACAGAGGATGTGCTGTAAGACCCTGGAGATGACTAAAACCATGAATATTATCAAATCCTACATATATTGTGCTTTCTCCATATAACATACATATGTGATATATTTATATAATAAAATTCAATTTACAAAGTAGGCAAATGAGATGAAACAATAATAACTAATAATAAAAAGAGCAGTTATGCCAATCTACTCTTATAAAAGTCATGTGAGTGTGGTCTCTCCAGTCTCTAAATATCTCTTTGTGCATTTACCTTAAAGAAAGCACCTTGATATACTCTAATTGCCAGCACAGATACTCATTTTTTTTTCCAAGACAGGGCTTCCCTGTGTAGCCCTGGCTGTCCTGGAACTAGCTCTGTAGACCAAGCTGCTTTCAAACTCAGAGATCTGCCAGCCTCTGTCTCCCAAGTGCATGTGCCAAAACGACCAGCTGCGTGGCTACTCTTGTAGGACCATCATTCACTAAAATGAGGGTGACTTGAATTCATAAACTTTCTCATCACAGTTTGGTAACTGACATGGCTATTAAATGTAGTTTTTTTTTTTTTTAACACTTTGGGGGCCCACCACCCAGCTTCCAAATAAATACACAGTGACTTATTCTTACTTTTGAATGCCTGGCTTTAGCTTGGCTTATTTCTAGTTAGCTTTTCTAACTTAAATTATCCCATTTCTCTTTAACTATGTTTTTCCTCAAGGCTTCTAATCTTTCTTCATATATCTTTCTTTCCTTCTTACTCTGTGGCTGACTGTGTGGCTGTGTGGCTGGTCCTTGATGTCTTCTCCTTCTCATTTTCTTGAAGCTCCTCACCTCTCTTCTCTCTAGATTTCTCCTCCTATTTATTCTCCCTACCTGGCAGCCCTGCCTATCCTTCTCCTGCCTAGCTATTGTCTGTTCAGCTCTTTATAGACCATCAGATGTTTTAGGCATGCAAAGTAACACAGCTTTACAGAGTTAANCAAATACAACATAAAAGAATGCATCATTAAACAAATATTCCACAGTATAAATGAACGTTAACACATCTTAAACTAATATTCCACAACAACCGAATGACTGATGGAGGGTAGCATACATAATGTGAATGCACTGGGCAAAGAGATGACTTATTTCCTGCATGAGAGTTCAGAATACTACAGTGGTGTAGATTTTAAAATGCACACACACACACACACACACACACACACACACACACACACACACACTTTCATCTAATATTTTCAGATTAAGGTTGTCTCAGGGTAACTGACACCACAGAAGAGGAAATCTTGGTTAAAGAGGATTTACTCTACAAACACTGAATGAAGTCGGAGCAACTGAGCCCACCAACACAAGTAAGTAAATGAAGGGAATATGCTGATGAGAACAGGAGTTAGAGACTGTAGGGCTGAAACCCCAAAGCTTTTTCAGGAGGAATATCCTTGCTGGAGGTCAGGAGAGAGTTCTGCTTCCTTGCTATTGCTTCTCCTAAATGATCACCTCTGCCTGGAATCTGAAGCTGAGTAAACGAATGAAACTGAGAAGAGGCACTTGGATACCTTGGCTTGGGCTGACTGGACCGACCAGCTCACCCCCTCCCTGTGCCCCACCTACTTTCTACCATAACTCCTTAAGAAAGACACTACACTAGAGCCTGATGGTATCCCATTTCCTGGGACCCACTCCTACTATACAGTAGTACTCCCTTCTCTCCTCTTAGGTGCCCATCTGTGAATCTATAATAAACTTCACTCTAAAGATCACCCTCTAAGGAGGTTTGAATAAGAGTGGCCTCTTATTCATAGGCTTATATATTTGAATGCTTAGTTACCAGGGAGCAATACTATTTGAAAGGATTAGAAGGATTAGGAGATGTGGTCTTTTTTTTTAAATTTAACTCTTTTTTTATTAAAAGATTT
>LZPO01008177.1:106646-119752 GCA_001675575.1 Neotoma lepida | reverse complement strand
TTGACAGTTCATGCATCTCCACTAGTTTGGCTGGCCATCTCTGTATATCTTCCCATCATGATCCCGTTGTCCCTTGCTCACAGAAGCCCCTCTCTCTTCTATCAACTGGAGTCCTGGGGCTCGGCCTGGAGCCCGGCTGTGGATCTCCACACCTGCCTCGATCAGTCCCTGGATCCAGGCTCTGTGTTGACAGATAGGGTATTCATCCATGTGATATTCACTGGAGTATGCCAGTGCAGGCTCCCTCTCCATTACTTCCCGTAGTCTAAGGTGGGGTCATCCTTGTGTATTCCTGGGAACCTCCCTAGCATTCTGTTTCTCCCTATTCCCATGATGTCTTCATTTATTATGGTGAGATGTGGTCTTGATAGGGGAAGTGTGTCACTGGGGATAGACTTTAAGGTTTCAAAGCCCACACTAGGCCTAGTGTTTCTTTCTCTACCTGCAGATCAGGATGTAGCTCTCTGTGCAATTTTTCTTTACACTGTGTGAATATGTATCACTGTGATTTGTTTAATAAAGAAGCTGACTGGCTATAGCTAAGCAAGATAAGGTTAGGTGGGAGAGTAAACTGAGAGAATGCTGGAAAGAAGGGTCGAGTCAGGAGACTCCATGAGATCCAGAGAGAGCAGGATGGGAAGTACGTACACGAGGTAAATGAGCCTGGGGAAGCACATAGATTAATAGAGATGAGTTAATTTAAGTTACAAGAGCTAGCTAAAAACAAGCCTAAGCTATCGGCTGAGCATTTATAATTAATATTAAGTCTCTGTGTGGTTATTTGAGAGTGGCTAGTGGGACAGAGCTGACCAGCAGTTTAGACAGGAAAGTCTGCCAATAGCTCTCAGCTACTTCCCCAGCACCATATGTGTCACCATACTCCCCATCATGATGACAATGGACTAACTTCTGAAACTATAAACAGGACCTCAGTTAAAGGCTTTCTTTTTTAAGAGTGCCTTGGTTAAGGTGTCTCTTCACAGTAATAGCATAATGACTAAAACATCCTCCATGGCCCAAGAATTTCATTCCACAAATTCAGAAGACCAGAACCTACCATCCTAACTCCTGAGTTAAATCCTTTCTGAGAGAGAGAAAAGGCCTCCTTGAAACTCAAAGATGCCCCAATATTCTTGTATCACTGCTTCCTTACTAAAGAAATCCAACTAATAAATGGATAAAAAAATTATGGGATTAGACAAGCACCCTTTGTCAACCATAATAATCCACTCAGGTAGGAATGGTCAAAGACACTAATGCTACTGAATGGACATTTGAGAAGTATCAGATAGCTACATAATCTGACATTGGTTCTCTAAAAGATATATGTTAATTACAAAAAAATTAGTGTAACAGTGAATCAATTAGAAGATCTTTTATTTTTTATTTTTTTTTTTTTGAGATAGGGTTTCACTATTTAGCCCTGGCTGGCCTAGAACTCCCTATGAGGACCAGACTGGCTTTGAACTCACAGAATGCTGGTGGTAAAGACATTAACCACAACAACTACCTGGAAGATAGACAAAAAGATTTATCTATTTTTATTTATGTGTATGTGTACCTGTGTGAGTTTATATGCATCACGTGCATGCAGGTACCCAATGGAAGCTAGAAGAGGGATGTCAATCCCCTGGAACTGGAGTTATAGATGGTTGTGAACTACCATGTAGTGCTAGGAACTGAACTCAAGTCCTCTTTCCGCAAGAGTAGCAAGTGCTCTTAACCACTGGGCTGTCTCTTCGGTCTCCCAAAAAGATGTTCCTTTATCCAAAAAATTGATATTAACATTATCAGGAGCAGGGTAAAGTGACAGCATATACTTTTCTTGATATGATGTGCTGAGAAGAGCCACTACTGTCGCATCTTACTAGAAGTGAATGATCCAAATCCTCCACAAATTAAGTACAATTTACAATGTATCTGGCCTGCATTCTTAAAAAGTGTCAATGTCTTGAAGTGTGCACATACATTCACATAAAATTGAAGGGAGTTTGCACATCAGTCAAGACTGGAATGATCCAACAGTGGAAGGCCATTCTTGAGCCTGGGTATTCTCTGGCATAGCTGACATTTTTGGGACCTTGGTGAAATATAAATAAGGTTTGAAGACTAGATAAGAACATTGGGTTTATATTAATTCCTTGATTTTGGTAATTAAAATGTGGTTATGTAAGATTAATTAAAAAATGTTTGTGTGTGTGTGTGTGTGTGTGTGTGTGTGTGTGTGTATGTATGTATGTATGTGTATGCAGGTGTCCTTGGAGGCCAGAAGAGGGTGTCAGATTTCCTGGAACTGGAGTTAGAGATGGTTGTGAGGCACTTGACACAGGTTCTGGGAACAAAGCACTTGTCCTTTGTAAGAGCAGTAGGTGCTCTTAACCACTGAGCCATGTCTCCACCTCTGAGATGTTTATTTATTTGAGACCGTTTTCATGGAACTCAGGCTGGCCTTTAATTTGTTACATAGATAAGGATGATCTAGAACTCCTGATCTACTGCCTCCCCTTACAAGAATGCATCACCATGCTACCATGCAAGAGGGTACTTTAAAAAAAATTACATTTATTTATTTATTTATTTATTTATTTATTTATTTATTTATTTATTTTGTATGTGGGGTTGGAGGGTATTTTTCACTATCAGTTTGGCTCTTTTAATTGGCTTGAGGATGAGTGGGCAAGTCTGGCTTATTAGGGTTGCCAGGGCACAGGCACTGACCTTAATTTGGCCTCATTTTCCTCACACCTGTGTTGGGGCCTGTTCTAGTTTGCTTTCTATTGATGTGATAAAACACTGACCCAAACCACCTCAGGGAGGAAAAGATTTATTTGGTTTACATATCCTGGCCACAGTCTTTTATTAAGGGAAGCCAAGGTAGGAACTCAAGCAGGGAAAGAACCTGGAAGCAGGAACTGAAGCAGAGGCCACAAGGGAACACTGCTTACTGGCTTACTCCCCCTGGCTTGTTCAGCCTGCTTTCTTATATATACATCCCAGGACCATCTGGCTAAGGCTGGTACTGCCTACTGTAAGTGGGGCCCTCCCCTCTCAATATTTTATCAAGATAATGCTCTACAGACTTGCCTACAGGCCAATCTGATGTAGGCATTTTTCTCAATTGAGGTTCTCTCTTCCCAGATGACACAGCATGTATCAAGTTGATGGAAAACTGCGAAGCACAGGGCCATTCATTCATGCAATGATTCCTCCTAAAGCCTGTGATAAGGACAGGAGATAGAAGTTGGCCCGATAGTTTAGGTAGAGGTTCCTGAAAACAAACAGTATTTTTCTTCTACTAAAAGTCATAAATGTCCTTTGCTGGCAGCTTTGTCTTTGTCAGAGGCCAGAGATTCCGTAATGTTGGTTCTGCCCTGGCTGGAGGTGGGGAATGCCAGATGGGGGAGCCTGTTTTTCCTTATCTCTTTTCTCCTAAAGTAGTACTCCTACCTGGGAACTATTTGTGAGGATCTGATGGAAATAGAGAGTCACCTGGGCTCCTTATGAATAAAAATTAGATTGACCAGTGAATCCCCCTCTCCATGCCTCCATCTAATCAAGCCTTATTAACTCCACTGCAGTGACCTTCCATGGTACCCCACTACTGGAGTCCCTTATGCTGCACAGGAACTCTGCCTTCTTTCTCTTAAGCGGACACCTAGGAATCTATAATGAATTTCTTTTTAAAACTCACCCTCTGTGATCTGTGAACTTCATTCTTTGAATATGTGAGACAAGGCTCTGGATGCCAGTAACTCAGTGTAAGCTTCGTGTGACCATGAGGGTCTAGCAGCCTTACTCCTAAGTTAAAGCCCACCCAAGAGTTGAGAGAGGCTCCATTGCTCTTACAGACCACTCAAAATTTACATATCATCTGTGGAGGTCCATGAGCCAGGGGGCTACTGAGGACACATAGAGAAACAAACTCCTTCCTTATTCTTTGGGGTCTATAGAGTTTTGCACAGTAGAACTGGAGCATCAGTGTTTCTTTATGAAAACACAGTATTTATGGAAAACACAGCTCACTCCAAAGCGAGTAAGAGATTGTTCTGAGTCAAATATGAGGGACCATGTCTTAGGAACACAGATTAATATTGACTGGAATAACATCTTCCAACATGGAGTAGCTACATGAACTTTTTCTTCAGTTACAGAACGAAAGGAAGTCATGAATCAAGGTATTTACCAAACACATTGGTGAAAACACTAGATAAACAGGTTACAGCAAAGCATGAGACTGTGCTGTAGGTCTCAGGAGCTACTGAAATGACTCAGGTAACGCCATCCTGTTCTGAGTCCATTTTATGTTTCCTTAGACAGTTCTCTACCTCCTTGCCCATAATGGTCACATCTGTCTGGGCAACACATTTGAGATTTCCATGGCCTTGATTATGGTCCTGATGTATTAACAAAAATTGGCAAATTATATCTAGAATATCTGCTATGCTCTGCCAGGAATGAACATTTGGAGGTTACTCTGATCCTCATCTAACTCTGATGTATCTTTGTGGTTTTGCCTTTAAAAACTGTTTCCCTGAACTTGGGCACCAAGAGACTTTTTAGAGCCTGTTCTTGGTCTGACCATCAACAAAAAGGACTTGAAACTTTTAATTGGCTTAATCAGCCTGCTTGTCACCAACTATCTTCAGTGGATTATTACACTATCTGATGAAATTCTTAACCTTCAGATTGGTTGACCTAGTGGTCTCTTAAGTCTCATAATGCATTCCAAAAGATTTTACCTAGCCAGGTGGTGGTGGCACATGCTTTCAATCCTAGGCAGAGGCAGGTGGATCTCTGAGTTTGAGGCTATCCTGGTCTACAGAGCTAGTTCCAGATAGCCAGGGCAACACAGAGAATTTTCCCTGACCAGTCAGAAGGATGTTAGGTTAGCTGCAGAGGTGGGCAATGGATGCATGTTACAGGGACTAAAAGTAGCCCAAGATCATTTGTCTCTAGATTTTGCATTAGGACTCCCTAAGTCAGGGAGTTCTAATCAGCTAGTCAGCCTAACAGCATCTTTAACGTGTGTATTTTCTCGTGTGTTTTGTTTTGAGACAGAGTCTCTGTGTGCAGACTGAACTGGCCTGGAACTCACAGATCTGCTTGCTTGTCTTGGGAGTGCTGGGATTAAAGATGTGTGCTACTACACCATTAGCTTTTTTTTTTTTTTTTTTTTTCTACTTAGGAACTTCAGTTCACAGTAGTAAGGCTTTCTTCCTTCAGAAGGATTAATTCAAAAGCAGAAAAAGATGTCAATACAAATACATTTCCATACACTCCTGGAAGCACCATGTCAGTCCTTATAGCTACTTTCTGGAGTAGATATGCATTTAATCTTATCAAGATACATTTTACTTACAGACAGGGAACGGAAGCTATGAAGGGTATAGAAATCCAGCTATAAGTAACTACCTGGATTCTGATGTCTGTGCCTGTAACATCACACAGCTGGAGCCAGGGGGCAGGACCATAGCTAATGAGATTGTTCCTAGAAAGCCCTCAGTGACCATTTGGGTCCGGCGTGATTCCAGCTCCCCGAGTCTTTGCTCCACGAAGCCACTAGAGGGCGTAGCTGACCCAGTTCAGCGTGCTTTCTGATCTTGAATTGCTTGCTATAAAGTTGAAAAAAACCTTCAGTTGCTTGGATTCTCCCCTGCACAGACTCCTATTTAGATTCAATTTACCTTTATCATTTTGCATTATTTTTTCACAAATAAATCTTCAGGAACAAATGTCAGTCTCTCTTTTTAAAAATTATTATTATTATTATTATTATTATTATTATTATTATTATTATTATTTTTGTTAATGTACATTGGTGTTTTGCCTACAGGTATGTCTGTATGAGGCCATCGGATCCCCTGGAACAGGAGTTACAGACAGCTGTGAACTGTCCCAGCTGTGGGTGCTGGGAATTGGACCCGGGTCCTCTGGAAAAGTAGCTGGCTTAACCACTGAGCCATGATCCCAAACATCAGTCTCTTAAATCTATATGCAAAAAATTTCTTGCTCAAGGTTGGGCATTTGAGCCTATGTATGAGCAGTATGTTGAGATTTCCTGAAATATGTCTGTGTCTTCCTGAGCTTCCTTCTGAACAGCCTGAACTCCTCTCTGTTTGACCTTGAGTCTTTCCCATGGAGCTCAGTCATGAAGTGAGGTGGTGAATAGCCCACTAAGGCACTGAGGCTACTTTTATCTCCCCTTTGAGGCTAATTTCTAGCTTAAAAGCTGGGGTGCATTGGTTCTTCTGATTGACTCTGGAGGTCTAACTACCCAGTATCGATATCAGAAGAAATTGAGAGGCAGAGACTGGTGTAAAGGGTACAACCCTGGCAAAGGTGGGTAGCATGTTATGGACAGAATTGGTGGCACATGGCTTTAAACCCAGCACTTGTGAGGCAGAGGCAGGAGGATCTCCTGTGAGTTCCAGGTCAGTCATAGCTACATAGTGAGATTCTGTCTATAAATAAATAAATAAATAAATAAATAAATAAATAAATAAATAAATAAAATTAATGCAGTCAACCCCCTCCCCTCATCTCCATACCCTTGCCCACAACTCCTGCAGAAGCCCACTGCTCTACTGGAGGCCACACCTGTACCTGGAACCCTACAGAGCATGCTGGTACTCAGAAGACTAGAAACCTCTTTCTCTACCAGAGTTGGTACCCAGAACCTCAGAGGCCATGCCAGCTCCCAGAATCCCAGAGGAAATTCCAGTACCCAAAACCCCAGAGGTCACGCAGGCTGTGGAGACAACCTACTGGACCTGAAGACTCATTGGTCACCAGAATCACAGGTCATTCAGGCCAGGAGACCAAAAAGGAAAAGGAAACCAAGGGAAAAAACATCTATCCCACAAAGATAAACTCAGAAATCAGCAATTAAACCTATAATAATCCCAAACCCAGATGCCTAGAGGCCAGCATAAGAACACAATTGTGGTGGTTTGAAAGAAAATGGACCCCAAAAGAAGTGGCACTATTAGGAGGTGTGGCCTTGTTGAAGGAAGCATGTCACTGTGGGGAGTGGGCTTTGAGGTCTCATATATGCTCAGGCCATGCCCAATGAGACAATTCATTTCCTGCTGCTTTCAGATTAAGATGTAGGAGTTTCAGCTCCTTCTCTGCCACCATGTCTACCTGCACGCCACCATGTCCCACCATGATGCCAATGGACTAAACTTCTGAAACTGTAAGCTGCCCCATTAAATGTTTTCCTTTATAAGAGATGACATGGTCATGGTGTCTCTTCACAGCAATAGAAGCCCTAACACATAAGCAAGAACAACCAGGGTAATATGGCACCACCAGAATGAGCCCAGCTATCCCACAACAGCAAGTCCTTGATATTCCAACATATCCAGAGGCACAAGAGAATGACCTTAAAACCAATTTTATGAAGAAGATAGAGGCCCTTAAAAAGGAAATGTGTGGTGGTATTTTATCTATGTCCCCCAATAAAATTTATCTGAGGATCAGAAGAACAAGGTCAGCTGCTAGCCTTGCAAAATTAGCACACACCCATAATCCTATCACTTAGCAAGCAGGGTCTGTCTAGATCCCTGTGAGTTCCAGGTTACACTAGGAACAGTCAAGCGTGGAGACACATGCCTTTAATCCTAGCATCAACCATAGAATTCTGGAGGTCTATACAGACAGGCAGGAAGTGACAGATGGGCGACAGGAGGAAGTGATGTAGTTAGGCTGAAAGAGCCAATGGGAGAGCAGAACAGAAAGGGATATAGATGTGGAGGTATAAGGAATTAGGACACTCTCCATTTTGGGAGTGGTGGAGGAAGTCTAAGGTGAATGAGGCTGGTAGCTGTTCCTAATTCCTCTGATCTGTGTCAGACTTTTACCCCTATCTCTGCCTCTGTGTCTTATTTACCAAGACCATTTAGAAAATCTGTCTTACATTTGACGTGCAACATGGTGAGAATTCATTAAAAAGTCACTGGTAGGCCTTACAAGTGTGTGTGTGTGTGGGTGCGTTAACCCCCGGCTTAGCTGGAGCGTCAAGTGGCTGGATCTGGGCCGAGGCTGAACGTGACCTGATCCGGGTTGCAAGTGGCTGCAGCTGCTAACGGCCAGATTTAGAACTACGTGGCAGGAGTCTCTTTGGGTTTCTTTAGCTCCTGGTGGGTGGTATGGGCTCTCTCTCTCACCCTCTCTCTCTAGATTTTCATCTTGGAACTGCCACCACACTAGGTAGCTGCTTTGAAATTCCCTAGGACTTCTACTGTTCTACGCAGTCGATAGATTTGGTAAGTCAATTAAGATATCTTTTTTTTTTAAACGGAAGTAAGCCTTTATTTCCATGTTTCTCAAATTAAGCTGGCTGAGTTGGTTGTTTTGAGGAGATTAGTCAAAGAGACCAAATCCTGTATCCTCATTTGATTCCTCCGACTCTTCCTGGGCTTCAGCCTTGGCTGGAGCTGCAGCGGCAGCAGGAGCAGCAGCCACAAATGCAGATGGATCAGCCAAGAGGGCCTTGACCTTTTCAGCAAGTGGGAAGGTGTATTCAGTCTCCACAGACAAAGCCAGAACCCGCTTGTACCCATTGATGATAGAGTGTGGCACTGAGGCAACAGTCAGGTAACCAATCTGCAGACAAACACCGGCAACATTTCGGACACCCTCTAGGAATCGGGAGTGCAGGGTCTGCTCTGTGATGTCAAGCACTTCCAGGTTGTAAATGCTGCCATTGTCAAACACCTGCTGGATGATCAGCCCGAGGGAGAAGGGGGAGATGTTCATCATGTTCAGTAGTGTGGCTTCACTGGCCCCTACTTTGTCTCCAGTTTTTATCAGCTGCACATCACTCAGAATTTCAGTGGTGCCCCTGGAGATTTTAGTGGTGATGCCCAAAACTAACAGGAGAAACTAGTTAAAAGAGAATTTTTTCCCCACATTAAAAACATGGGAAATATTTTTACAATGGTAAGAAATTGGTCTCTGTTTGATAACACATTAGGCAGCCTAATACAACTAAATGAGAGAATAATTAATCTTGATGGGATGTACATAATGTCAATTATGAATATTATTTGTTTAAACATTTTTATTTTAGCATTAAGAAGGTTGGTCAATTTGAGTGCCAAGATAAAAGCTTTAGAAAAACCTGTTAAAATGAATTATAGAGAAATTCAAACCCAAACAAAAGAATTTAAAGGTGAACCTAGCTCAGCATTGACTTTAGAAAAACCTGTTAAAAGGAATTATAGAGAAATTCAAACCCAGACAAAAGAATTTAAAGGTGAACCTAGCTCAGGATTGACTTTAGAAAAACCTGTTAAAATGACTTATAGAGAAATTCAGACTCAGACAGAAGAATTTAAAGAAGAACCTAGATCAAGACTGAATTATACAGTTACAGACAAACAGCCTCAGGCTATAAGACAGCAGACATTAATCTACCCTGTAACCTTACAACAACTGCCAGATGATCGTGTTCAAACTAATTGGGCTCCAATGCAAGTGCTAGATTTAAGGAGATTTAAAGAAGCTATAGTATCATATGGCATGCATTCTCCATTTGTAAAGCAGATGTTAAACTCATGGTCAACTTGTAATAGAATTATCCCTCAAGATTGGAAAGAGTTGGCTGCTGTTGTACTAGAACTCCGTGAAAATTTACAGTTTCAAATGTTGTATAAAGATGAAGCTAAAACTATAGAACAGCAAAGTAGGACTAGAGGTATAGAAATTTCCAAGGATCAGCTTCTTGGAGAAGGCAAATACTCAGATATAAACAGACAATGTTTATATGATAACCAAACCCTAATTCTATGCTGCATGGCAGCTATCAATGCATGGGACAGAATTGAGGAAGCAGGAAAGAAAATTGAATCATTTACAAAAGTTATACAGGGCCCCAGAGAATCCTTCACAGATTTCTTACAAAGGCTGTCTTCAGCAGTAAATAGAATGATATCAAATTCAGAAGCTAGACATATAATAACTGAATCCTTGGCTTTTGAGAATGTGAATGCAGCATGCAAAAGAATAATCAAGCCTTTAAAGGCACAGTCAGCACCCTTGGAGGATTGGATCAAGGACACAATTAATATTGAGTCCCATGACCATGATGATACATGGATAGGAGAGGTTATATCAAGAGCTTTGAGAAAAAATAATAATGTCAGATGTTTTTACTGTGGTAAACCAGGACATCTGGAAAGGGAGTGTAAACAGGGTGTTTCTAGAAACAATGTTTCTTCAAGGAACACTGGCAACAGAATACCCCTCCCTTCTGGATTATGCTGAAGGTGTGGTAAAGGGAAACACTGGACCAATGAACGTAGATCAACAAGGGATAGACAAGGTAATCCCCTGCCTTCAGGAAACTCCCTTAAGGGTCTCTTGCAGGCCCCAAGGGCAAATTTAGTTCAGACTTTTCCTGCCATCGTAGAAGAAACCCCTTCTCAGAACAATGAAATAACCAAATGCCTATTGTAAAAAACCATACTGCTTGGGGTGATAAAACAGCTATAGCAGAAAGAACAGGAAACTCAGGAGAAACTACAAAGAGAGTTTTTTGGCAAACATCTATAAAAGAACAAAGACCTAAATTAAAAATACAAATAAATGACATCCTCTTAGACTTCTAGTGGACACTGGTGCAGACATTACTAAAATTGCACCAGAATTTTGGCATCCAAATTGGCCTCTTCAAGAGGTAAATGTTCAGTTATTAGGGATTGGAACATTATCTCAAGTGAAACAGAGTGCAAGATGGCTCGAATGTATAGGACTAGAAGGACAGAGAGGAAAAATAAAGCCACATGTGGCTAATATAGCTATGAATTTATGGGGCCGTGATCTATTACAACAGTGGAATACCCAGATTAATATTCCTCCAACCTCAGAAACAAATCACAAATTAATACCTGTTTCTGAGAGAAATATTAGGAGGTATTATTATAAAGAACAATTACCGGCCATCCAGATTATACAAGAACAGGGCACAACAGCTGTTGATCTTTCAAAGATACCAACAGCTCTACCTTTAAAATGGTTAACAGACAAACCTGTATGGGTTCAGCAATGGCCTTTAACAATAGAGAAATTGCAGGCTTTAGAAGAGCTTGTACAAGAGCAGTTAAATGCTCAGCATATTGAAGAATCAACCAGCCCTTGGAATTCTCCTGTATTTGTTATTAAAAAGAAATCTGGTAAGTGGAAAATGGTAACAGACCTAAGAGCAATTAACAAGGTAATTCAGCCAATGGGTCATCTACAATCTGGAATTCCTTTGTCTACTTTGTTACTGAAAGGATGGCCTCTTATAGTTACTGATTTAAAAGACTGTTTCTTCTCTATACCCTTACAAGAAAAAGACAAAGAAAGATTTGCTTTCACGGTGCCCAATTGTAATAATTCTCAACCAGTTAAGAGCTATCAATGGAGGGTTCTCCCACAGGGAATGTTAAATAGCCCAATCCTGTGCCAATATTTTGTATGAGAACCATTGGAAATAATATATAAACAATTTCTTAAATCTATAATTTATCATTACATGGGCGATATTTTACTAGCTGATTCAAATGCAGACAACTTAGAAAGAATGNTTGAAGAAGTAAAGAAAATTTTGCCTTGTTGGGGATTACAAATTGCTCCTGAAAAGATACAAAGAGGAGATTCTATTAATTATTTAGGATATAAAATAGGTCTACAAAAAATTAGACCTCAAAAGGTGCAAATTAGGAGAGATTGACTACGGACTCTTAATGACTTTCAAAGATTATTCAGAAATATCTCCCATCTATGAACTGTTGTTGGGATAAAAAATGATGAACTGTTTAAAACCTTAGAAGGTGACAAGGACTTAAACAGTCCAAGAGAATTAACGGCTGAAGCTGAGAGAGAATTGGCCTTGGTGGAAAAGAAAGTACAGGAAGGACATGTGGATNGAGTGGATCCAAAGCTTGATTGTATTTTGGTTATTTTACCCTCTAAGCATTCTCCTACAGGAATTTTAATGCAGAGGGAAGATATTCTATTAGAATGGATATTTCTGCCAAACAAAAAGAGTAAAAAATTAAAAACCTATGTGGAAAAGATCTCTGACTTGATTTTAAAAGGAAAATTGAGATTTTGTCAATTAGCAGGAATAGACCCAGCAGAAATTGTCGTACCTTTAACTAAGGATGACATTGACAAATTATGGGCAGAAAGTGAAACTTGGTAAAGAGCTTGCAGTAATTTTTTTGGGAGAGATTAACAGCAAATATCCCAAAAGCGATAGAATTGAACTTATAAAGAGAGCTGATTGGATTTTGCCTCACATCATATGGGAAGCACCCATATCTGGAGCTTGTACATTTTATACAGATGCAAACAAACAAGGAAAGGCATATTACAAATCAGAAAACTTAAGTAAAGTGGTTCAAAGTCCTTGTAATTCAGTTTAAAAATCGGAATTGTATGCTATTCTGCTGCTATTAATGGATTTTTCGGAACCTCTCAACATAGTTACTGACTCTCAGTATGCTGAAAGAGTGGTATTACATATTGAGACTGCAGAATTTATCCTGGATGAGTCAGAATTAACTTTGTTATTTATTCAGTTACAAGATATAATCAGGAATAGGAAGCATCCCTTATATATAACTCACATCTGATCCCATATGGGTCTGCCAGACCCTCTAGCACAAGGTAATGAGATTGATAAACTATTGATAGGAAATGTGCTGGAGGCCTCAGAATTTCATAAAAAAAATCATGTCAATAGTAAAGGTGTAAAGGTTTAAAAAAGGATTTTTCTTTTCTTTTAAGAGTCCAGTACAACTTATTGTCGTCTGCTTTTTGACATTTAAAAATGCTATAATTTTACTCATAGTAGGTCATTGGAGCAAAATACAATAAACTCAATCAAAATGCTTCTCTTCTCCCTTCATGAGGATCCATTAATATTTGTCCCTTCTGCATTTGGAAAATCTTGTATAGAAAGGAACACTTATTTTTTGTGATTTTAAGAGATGAATAAAATCTAAGACAAAACATGAACTTAATTTTAGAACCTATAGTTNAGTTCACTACCTATGTTTCATATTTTGTGTTATTGACAATAAAAATATGAAAATATAATCAATTATTAAAAG
>LZPO01008177.1:68771-86790 GCA_001675575.1 Neotoma lepida | reverse complement strand
TGTCTATTTAATTGACTTGAGGATGGGCGGATGAGCCTATTGTGTTTGTGTTTCAAACCTGGGACAAATGGCTGAGGTGCCTATTTAACATATTCAGACTTGGCTTCCAGGTTCTTCCAGCATCCCTCAGTTCCTACCTGTTACAGAGTATAGCCGGCATACCCCACCCTCTACCCTGAACTCTCCAGCGCAGGGGCTGGGCTGCCCCAGAGGCTCTTCCCCACATAATCCAGACATTTTCGTTGCCTGCCCCTTTTAGGACCTTTGGCCTCCTGGTGGCTGAATCTTGGCTCCTCTCTCTTTCCTTCCCCTTTCCCTCCCCTTTGCCCCACATGGCCCAGCTCAGTCTGGTCATGTCCACTCTGGACTCTTCCAGATATCCCTGCCTGACTGTTATAGTGTTGAAAACCAGGATATGTTGCAGGGTAACAATTATTAATGTCTGGGCCATATTTTCAGCCTCCCATAGTAGGAGAGTAAAAACGGCCCAGATTAAAGCTAGAGTAGCCTCCTTACACCAAGTGAGCAAGTGCTTAAAAGTTATTTTGCAGTTATTTTTATGAACATGGGAAAAGGAGAGAATTCTATGGAATCTGTCTTAGTTACTTTTATATTGCTGTGATGAGATGCCACAACCAAGACAACTTATCGAAGAAGAGTTTATTTGGGAGCTTGATAAAGTTCAGAGAGTGAGTCTATGACCATGATGTTGGAGAGCATGGCAGCAGGCAGGCAGAGGTGCTGGAACAGACCTCATATCTTGAGAAATAACCATAAGGCAGAGAGAACTAACTGGGAATGGCATGGTATGATGGCTATTCTTGGTTGTCAACTTGACTACACCTGGAACTAACTAAAACCTAAAAATGACTGGGCACACTTGTGAAGGATTTTTGCCTAATTAAATAATTTGAAGTGTGAAGACCTGCTTCTAATCTGGATAAGAATCTTAAAAATAGCAATGAACCAAGATTGAGGTCTAAGCATACATGACCAAATATGACCTTTTCTTTTTCAGATAGAAACCTGCAATTTCCTGAGAATCTAATGAGCTAGACTAAATTACATTTATGGTAAAAGATGTGTCTCCCCTTGTGTGACCTACATGATCTGTTATTTCACTTTTGAATCCTAGCCAAAACATCTTAGGATCACCCTGTCATCTTATTTACCTAAAAACAGGGAAAAGAAAAGTTTCTTAGGGAACCTCTGAGCAATGTAATTTTAGAAGCCATCAGAATCACATACTACTTAACACGGCTACTGTTAAGACACTTCAGTATGGTTCTCCCTTAAGCCTACACCCACACTTGAATGTGTAGGACTCTTTGCCTAACCCTGCCCCCTTCCTCACCCCTCAGCCAATGTTCATTTTTGGATCTGTGTTAAAATCTCTTTCATATTCCCACACCTCACACTCATTGGCCAAGGGCTGTCCTGGGGGCTGTGAAGCTGAGGAGAATGCTGGAATACTCAGGGAGGCTCCTGAGCAGCCTTTAGAAGCAGAGCACCTGCAAGCCTTAGGATGGGCACACAGGCTGGGGAGCAGCCAGCATCCTGATGCCGTGCTTACTGGTTCCAGGAGTGGTTGTATTGTTCAAATTGGCTTTTCTGGCAATCAATACCTCCTAAGCCCCTCCTGTTTGTACTGATCCCCGTGTTTCATCCCCAGAGCTCTCCTCTGAGGGATGAAGGCCTGTCACAGTTTCTGGAAAGGTGTACAGAATGTCTTTGCCTCAGGCTACCCCTCCCCCATTCTTCCACCATCCATCACAACTCATTGCCATCCACATAAACGTCAACACACACATTGTGTATTTCCATAATGTTGTCAGCTACCCATAAAGCATCGAGAATATATTTTCCTATGTTAGAGTGCTGGTAACTCAATTTATAGCCATTTATTTCACAAAAGCAGACAGTAACTCAACTGGTGAGAAGAAGAAAAAAAGATTCTGCTAATCCACCACTGTTCTTCAGTGCTGGCAATCAAAATGGTAATACGTGGAATAGATTTCTGCAGGTAATAGGCTTGGTCAGCAGTTGTGTGAGCTGAGTTAAATGCCTTTTAAGTAAATCTCAGTGTGAGTTATCTGTTTGCTTGGATGGGCAGGCATTCAGACTGCAGAGCTGTGTGGACCTAGAGGGTATGTGTTTATAAATTTCAGTATCCCACATTGGATTCTTTGTTAATATTCATAGTTAATATTCATAGTTATATTAATTAATATTCAGATTGTTTTGGGGTTACTGTGATAGGTGGCTACTAGTATAGTGTTGAGCCATTAATTAATTACTTAATTCATTCATTCAATTATTCCTCAAGCCTAATTATGTTCAATTTGTGGCAGACATTGTATTAGGCAAAGAAGACACAGCTATGGAAATAAGAGGTAGGAAGATAGTTTCATGCTTGCTGTGTATGAGGACCCGAGTTCGGATACCCAGCATTCTCCATGCCAGGCATGGGGAGGCAAAGAGAGACAGCTCCTTGCAGCTCATTGGTCAGCAATTCAGCTCCACTCAAGAATCTTCACTTTCTAACCCTTGTGAATTGTTTGCGTACTTCCCTGAGAATTGTGATCGTCTTCCCCCCAAGACAGAAAGCGTCAAATGAGACGAAATAGCTGCACAGTGGTGTCAGGTCCCAAAGAAACACCAGCCAAGTCTTACCCAGTACCTACGGCTCCTCCCAGCACTTCTCACCCCACAATCCTACCCTATACCTCTCCCGTCCAGGCTCTGGGCTTCGCTTCCCTTCCCCCAGCTTCTGGTTCCTGTATAACCTTTTTGGTTTTTCCCCTTCTCTTGGTTCCCATGTGCTCTCTTGGCGCCTGTCTTGGTCCACTTGCCCCACCCCCTTCCTCTAGTGCAATTCTCTCACTGTCTCTCCTTTCATGCAGGGTTCAGTCTGGACTCTTCCAGATGCCTCTGGCTCTTCTCCCCCTCATATCTACAATAAAGTCCTTCTCAGCCAATGCCAAGGAGTGATCACGTCCTCATTCTTCATTCAAATGGCTTCCTTACTGGCTTCTTAGACTGGCTATCAGGGGAAGTACTTTTTAGGTCTTAAGAAGGCACCATGATCATGAGGAAGACAGTGCATGTCTCTTCCCAACCCACACTCCTTTCCCTTTCAAACCCTACTTCCTTACCCCCTTTCAAGTCAACCGCTATTCCCGGAGTTTTCGCAGAATCAGTGCTGGTGAGAGAGCTTCTTTGACCTACTGACTTGGGACTGTGGTAGAAAAAAGTATCGAAAACCAAANAATCACATGGGCTTCTGCCAGTATTGCCACTGGCAGTCTGGTCATAGGCAGAACCAGTCGGGCTAGTCTCTCCCTGGAGCTGAGCGGGAGGGTGAATGTTGCAGCCCAGCCCCCAACGCCCCGGGGTTAAACTTACTGGACTGGGAGTCTGTCAAATCAGGAACTCGTTTTATTGCATCAGGCATGGGCTTATATAGGGTGGGGTGAAGGGGAAGGGGTCTTGGGGTGTCGTGGGATGGGGTAAGGGTAGAGGGCCAATGGGATTTCTCCAAGATAGCGGTAGCTAGGTAGAGGCGGTCTTGGGGGTCAGGCTGTGCTGAGCCACTCCTAAGTGGAAGTCATGGTCCAGAAACAGGTCACCAAACTCGAGTTAGGCTCAGGAAGTTACACTGGGCCTCACCCGGGCCTTACGAGGCCCAACAGGCTTCAGCATGCTTCCTTCCCTCCCTCTCCTGATGGTCAGAGCTCTTGTCTGGTTTGTATTTTTTTCAGGTACATCCTTGGACCCTTAAACAGGGCTGAGATGAAGCATTTGGGATAAGAAAAGAATCCCTTAGGCTAGAAAAAGAAGGAAGCAGTGGGTGGGATTTGGTGGGTGAGGTTTGGTGGGTGGGGTGATCTCATGGACGGAATTTGACCAGAAAGAACACATCTGAAAGTGGGAAGAAGAGGAGAGAAACAAACATCACACCGAAGTGGCATGAGATGTTTGAAGAAGAGTTTTATTTATGTGTGTGTGTATGCTACATGCTCAAAACATTCTGTAGATAGTGACTGGGGAAGCCCTGTTTAGGCAGCCAGCAGGAGTTTCCAATAGAGAGAACCCTGGGCAGAACAGAGTGTCCCTAAGGTGGGGCTTCCAAGTAAAAGAACAAGTGACAGCAGGAAGGTGACATCATCCAATTGAAGGCCTCAAACATCCTACAGAAACTGATAGAAGCAGCCATTAAACAACCAGCTGTAGTTCACCATATGGAGAGACTCAGGCCAAGCAGTGAGTGCATCCTCAAGTGAGGCTTCTAAAAGAACAAACAGCAGCTGATAGAGCTTTCTTTCTGTAGGTGGGCTTCCCATGGGTGGGTTTCCCCTGGGTGGGCTTCTGTAGGTTGGGCTTCCCAGGCCTGGGCTTCTCATGAATGGGCTTCCACACTTTCTTTCACATTGTAGGTACTTTTATATTGAGAGAGCAAGACAAACTCCATTTTAAAGAAAAACTTCATTTCTAACAGCACTAGGCCAGAAGCTGAACTAAGTTCCAGTAAAACTTTAAAGCAGCCTTCAAAATAACCCCAAGAGAAATAAACAGACAGCTAGGACCCTGGTCAAGGGGACCCACGGGGGGGGGGGGCTGCTGGCCAAGGAATAGTTTTGATAAACATCATCTGCTGGACCCAAATGTCCTTGGACAATGTCTGCAGGCTCCAAACGTCCTTCAATAACCATTGTTGATGGAAATTACCCTGGACCCCAACCAGTAACCCAATCTTATAATGCCAAGGCTTGTACCTCCCAACTTGCACTTTTTCACTTTAAAAACTCCTCACTCTGAGAACTCGGGGCTATCCTCCTCTACCCACTTAGAGTGTTGGACATGGAGCAAACCTGGGCTTGCTTGCTATTAATCAATCCCTGTGTGCTTGCATTGGATATTGGCTCTGTGGTGGTCTTGTTCAGGGGTCTCGAGATGTGGGTATTACAATATCATGGGATAGACAATGGAAATGGTTGATCTTCTAGCTGTTCTCAAGGGCATGATGTTTTTACTCTTGGAAGGTTTTGATGTTCTCTTCCCTCCCTGTCACAAAGTTAGAGAGGGAAGTCTATCCCTCGACAAAGACACTTTGAGACAAACATGCTTGGGCCCGAAATAGGGGGTTGGGCCACTCTGCTTCAGAGCCAGCTTCTCAGTCAGCTCAAACGGCACCTGATAATTTGCCAATGTAGTATTCATTACAAAGTCTGTGGAGAAGGACGGGGTACTCTTCATGCTCCTGAGGGCAGTGCTGGACTNCCACCACTGAAAGGCCTGCAGTGGACTTCAAGGAGGCCTCCATATTCAGGTGGGGAGTCTACGTGTTACACACCTGTGCAATGTAGCAAGTGTTTCTCTGTCCTACCAGCCAGCTCCCAAATCATGACACAGAGACTTTTAATTATGAAGCCTCAGCTGACAGCTTAGGCTTGTTCTTAACTAGCTCTGATAACTTTAATGAACCCATTTCTATTCATCTATGTGATGTCATGTGGCTTGTGACTGTTACATCTCCTTCTGCATGTCTTGTGTGTTCTCCATCTCTTGGTGTCTCCTCTCTTCTTCTTCGCAGCATCTTCTCTGTGCCTGGAAATCCTGTCTATCTATTGGCTGTTCAACTTTTCATTAAACCAATTACAAAGAAATATCTTTACACAGTGTAATCACATGTCTCTCAACAGTGCAATGTAGGCCCTAGGGACCAGAATTCCTCAGGTCATCCATGGCTATCATCTCACTCCCCATGAGAGAGCAGAAGCTCATGTAGGAACTGAGTCTCAGAGGGTCCTGTGGGCCTCAGGGTCTGTCTTCCTGTAAGCCACCCTGCAATCCTTAGCTCTGGGTAATGGGGTGAGGTTGAGGCTGAACTGTGGTGGTAGCCAACCTTGGTCATATGATCATTCCAGCACCATCCCCCCTCCCAGAGTCCTGACAGGCACCAAATCCTCTGTCTAGGTTTTATTGTTTATCTTCAATTTTATTATTTGTCTGTGTATATTAGTTACTTTTCTATTGCCATGACTAAGGCAACTTATTAAAAAAAACATTTAATTTGAGGTTCATTGTTCCAGAGCATTAGCAATCAAGGCATCATATCAGGGCACAAGTCAGCAGGAGAGCAGGCATGGTACTGGAGCAGTATTATACCTGAAGCACTAAGCAGAGAGAGCTAGCTGGGAATGCCATGGGCTTTTGAAACCTACAAGCCCATGCCCAGTGACTTATTTCTTCCAATGAGGCCACACCTTCTAAACTTTCCTAAAGAATTCCACTAACAAGGGACCAAGAATTCAAACATATGAGCCAATGGGAGTCATTCAAACCACCAGTGTTTACATGTGTATGTGTATGTATTGTGTTTATGTGCATATGTGCTCATGCNTATGGAGGCTGGATAGCATCAGGTGTTTTCCTCAATCCCTCTCCACCTCATTTTTGAGGCAGGGTCTCTCACTGAATCTGGAGCTTTCCCATTCAGCTAGATTGGCTGGCCAGTGAGCCCTAGGGATCCTCGGTTTCTTCCTCCTAGCCCTGGGATTACAGATGCTAGCTTTTTAAGTGAGCTTTTAACTGGACACAGAACTCAGGTCCTCATGCTTGCATACAAAGCACTTTGGTGACTGAGCCATCATCTCAACTTTGGTGACTGAGCCACCATCTCAATCCTATCTAGCTTCTTGCAGATGATGCAAATTTTAGAGTTGGCATTAGAATCCAAGCATGGTCAGCATCCATTGACTTTTTGGAATCTTCAGTGTCATTGGCATTTCTAGAAGACAGTGAGGTTCCCCCGAGGTCCTTGTCCTGGCAGGCTCTGGCCCAGCATAGGATAATGGTGGGAGGTCAGCTCTGAGTGAGTACCCCATTTAAATTTGACCTCCAGGGTTTACATGGGTCACTTCAGGTCAATCCCACAATGTATTGGAGACTCATTTCTCTGTAGAGATAAGGACAGTGCATACTCCTGGTATGACCTGAGTGTTCACATCCCCCCAAACTCTGCTATGTGTTGGTGTTGAGAGAGGGAGGTTTGGGCAGGTGAGTAGATCAGGAGGTTGAGCCCTCCTGAGTGAGATCCATGTCTTAGCAAAGATCCCCAAGGGAGCTGGTTCACCCTTCCTGCCCTTTTGCTTTATGGGGGCACAAGCACTGTTTATGAAAAATAATGGATGCCTGGGATCTGTCCTTCCCAGCCTCTAGGAATGAAAGCATGCATCTCTATTGCTTACAAAGTATCAGCTGAAATTATTTTATCACATCAGCCCAAATGGATTGAGACAGCTGCTGGGCTAAGTGATAGGGTACCTATTCAAGGGACAGCCCAAAACAGGGACTTGCATTGGAAGTGGATGAGGAGCAGAGGCTGAGAGAAAAGGAAGGAGCTGCCGTGAACAGCTCCCTCAAAAAGGGAGTGTGTGGAGAGAGTACCATCCTTCCTAGAGACAGCCTCAGAGGCCACCATCCAAAGCTGTGGAAATGCAGGGATAAAGGCCATTCTTCACCCTCAGACAGGAAGGAGGAACCGGTTGACTCAGGGACCTCATTCCAACCTATGACTGACGGTGGAATGTTCAGTTATCAGTTCATAACAAGGATTTTGGCAGATAACATGATAACATTTGCAGACACTCCTTGCTCAACAGTGGGCTCTGGGCACAGGGAAATATGATTATTAGCACCCCCCCCCAGCCTCCTAAGCCTCCAGGAATCAGTAATAGCCAACTGTGAGACAGGAGAGGAATGCCATTCTGACTTAATTCTCTACTCCTCTCAAGTGTGCCTGTCTGTAGCTCAGAGTTGGGAGAGGGGACAGGAACAGGCTTATCATAGGTGGGCAGAGAGAAACAGCAGTTTAGGGGCATATAAGGGTCATGTGACACATTATTGTGGTGATATTTTATTTGTGCTCTAACAAATAAAGCTTGCCTGGGGATCAGAGGACAAAGCCAGCCACTATATTAAACATAGAGGTCAGGCAGTGGTAGCACACATCTTTAATCCTAGCATTTGGGAGGCAGAGATTCTTCTGAATCTTTGTGAATTCTAGGCCACACTGGGCAGAGTCAGAAGTGGTGGCATACACCTTTAATCCCAGTACTAGTTAACCATAGAGGTCTAGAGGTCTGTACAGAAGGAAGTGATAGAGCTTGGTGGAAAGAGGAAGTGATGTAGCTGGGTGGAGAGAGGAAGTAAGATAGCAGGGCACAGAAAGGTATATAAGGCGTGAGTATACAGGAAGTAGCTCTCACTTGGGCTGAGGATTTCCTAGTGGTAAGAACTTGTGGCTGGCTTGTCTATTCCTCTGATCTTCCAGCTTTTACCCCAATATCTGGCTCCAGGTTTTTAGCAATTGGTGTTACACATTATAAATTACTTCTAGAGCTATCCTGAATATAACCAATGTCCTCTCTGCATTCCTCCTTGCACTTGTGCCTTCTTTTAAAAAATTTAAAAAACTCATACATTTATTTATTCTTTCTGTGTGTTAGGGGGTGGGGATTCATGCATGCCACTGTATGTGTGGGGTGTGTGTGTGTGTATGTGTGGATAATGGGGTAAATTATTAAGGCAACTCCACGTAGTTAACAAAAGGTTTACTTAGGGCAACTTACAGCAAGTAAAGGGGTTGGTCACAGGGTCCAGGAGAGGTGAGGTGCAGTCCAGTGATGTTCTCTGAAGAACTCTTCTCTGTCTCCCATCCAGTGTCCAGGATCTAGGAACCAAGAGGGCTGGCACGGACAGATCTCCGGTCTTAAAGGCTCCCATCTCTGCCCGCCCCAGGGGGAGGTCCTAGGTAGGCGTGGCAGTTACCAGAAGCCTCAGTAGGGGTTGTGCTTCCAGGTTAAAGCTGGAACTGCTACCCGCTACATGTGTGTGTGTGTGTTCAGGCCAGAGGACAAGTTTTGGGAGTCTCTTCTCTTCTTCCACCACTTGGGCTCTGGGGATGAAACTCAGGTGGTCCTGTTTGGCAGTAGCCACCGTTCCGTACAGAACCATCTCATCTAACAGCTTCTGGGACTTCATCACAGGAGGGAGGACACATCTGTGCTAAGAGAGGGGACAGTCAAGTTTTGCTTCTGTGGCCCAGAGTTATTTTCTCTTTTCCCCACAGTTTGATGAAGTGTGGATAAATTTATTGGACAACTGTGTGTGGGGAACCTGTTCTATCTCATGTATCTGGTCCCTCCCTGGTTTAAATGTCCCCAGAGCTGAGCCTCTTACCACTTACTGTAGTAGTTCTCAAAAGTGTTCTCTCTCCCTTTCTCCCTTCCTCCCTCCTTCCCTCTCTCTCCTTCTTCCTCCTCCACCCCCACTCTGTGTGTGTGTGTGTGTGTGTGTGTGTGTGTGTGTGTGTGTGTGTGTGTGTGTGTGTGTGNNTGTGNNNNTCAGAAGTCAACCTGGGGTGCTAATGCCTCAGGAGCTGTTCACCTTTTTTGATCTTAAATTTTTTTTTTTTTTATTTGAGACATCGTCTCTCATTGGGATCTGGGCTTGCTGATCAAGTGAGGATGGCTGGTCAGTGAGCCTAGGGATGGTCCTGTCTTTGCCTCCCCAGAGCTGGGATTGCAAATGTGCAACACTGTGTCTGGCTCTTCCAGGCACCGGTGGGGAATCAAACCCGGGTCCTGGTGCCTGTGCAGCAGGCGCTTTACCCACTGGGCCATCTCGTGGCACCCATTGTCTTTGCTGTCCTCTGCAGGATGAGTTAGGCCAGTTTAGATTAGGAAAGGTAGCCCCCTTCAGCTTGACTAGTCTGGCAACCTCTCTGACTGTGACCATGGGCAGACAAGGGAACTTGTTTTTAGTGAATGTCGGTGATGGTCTAGGCAATGTATTAGGCATTCATTTACGTATTCATTATTGAAACACCTAATGTGCACCAAGACAGAGGGAGTGCGATGGC
This sequence comes from Neotoma lepida, assembly GCA_001675575.1. Classification (NCBI taxonomy): domain Eukaryota; kingdom Metazoa; phylum Chordata; class Mammalia; order Rodentia; family Cricetidae; genus Neotoma; species Neotoma lepida. The sequence goes on along the minus strand of LZPO01008177.1, from coordinate 76,865 downwards.
AAATGAGCTACAGTCACCTACAGGCTCATATCTCTAGGGCCCTCTGAGACATCACAAGCTATTGACACTTTTGGCCTCTCTATAAAATAGTGAAGTAGTTTTGTGTAACCTGTGCATATTCCTGGATGCATCATCTTACTTGTTGGCTTTTATTGTGGTACTTTGAGTGCATCATGCATACCAGACAGTGCTGTGTGTGCTCTGGTACACTTCAAAACATCACAGTGCATTGCAGGTGTTAATGTATGCAGTTGTTACCTATACTGCGTGGGGATGATGAAAAGTCTTCATGTTGGGGATGTAGGGAGGATCTGGGAGGAGTTGGGGAAGGAGAAGCTGTGATCAGAACTTATTATATGAAAAAATATTTTCAATAAAAATATATAAAAAGAAATCATCATATAGTTAATATAGACTTTTAAAAAATAATTTAAAAATTTATTCTTGGGCCAGAGGTATGGCTCTGTGAGTAAAGGCTAAGTCTGAGGACTTGAGTTCGATCCCTAGGACCCACATGATAGAAGGAGAGATTCTGATAAATTGTCCTCTGATCATATACACACACTAAAATGTAAAATAAAATCAAACCTAAAATATTAAATTTATTATTTGACATTTTCATACATGTATACAATGTATCTTGTTCATATCCACACCCACTCCCCCTTCCCACTCCTTATGGACTCCCTCAACTCATGCCCCTCCCACCTCCATGTCTTCTATTTTGTAACCTGAGGTGTCTAATGCTGCCTATAGTGGCCATACCCTTGAAGTAAAATGACTCCCTGTCAGTATCCATCAATTACCAATAGCTCCTTAGGTGAGAATGGAGCCTCACAAGTCCTGCCCCCACCCATGCTTCAATTATTGACTTGCTTGATCTTGCACAAGTGATTTTATATCTGCTGTGAGTTGGTGAGTGCAATGACCAAATCATGTCCAGAAAACAACATTTCACAGCCCTCCTCTCTGTTTTCTGGCTTTAACATCCTTTATGTCCTCTCTTCTGCCATGATCACCGAGCTTTATAGGAATTGATATAGATGTCTTGTTTAGGGCTGTATACTCACAGTCATTTGTTCTCGGCACTTTGACTAGTTATGAGTGTCCACAAAAGCTGAAAGCAGCATAAATGCATGACCCACACTCAGGGTCATGATCCCTAGCCATGAGCTTTTGACCATGTTTATAGTACCAAACATGAATTCCTTCTTGTGGAGCCAGCCTCAGATCCAGTCAGAAAGCAGTTGTTTACCCCCAGAACAGTCATGCCACTATTGCACAAGTGGGTACATCCTTCCTGGTAGGTGAGTATTGCAGCATCAATAGTTCATAGCTGGGTAAGCTCCCTGATGACTTTTCTCCCCTAGTGGCTTGCATAGCACCTTCTGGTACTATGAAAACTAGTCAGCAGAGAGGAAGTTTCTAGCTTGATTTTTCTATGTTCTACAACCAAAGTGTTGTATCTTCAGTAAAGGGGTCTTACTATCAAGTATGATGGGCAACCAAGGGCAACAGCAATTGACTGTTGCAGAATATTATTTTAAGGTGTGTTGCTTTTGTTTATGCTCTGGAACATTTGTTTTAATGATGAAAAGATGTGTTTGATTAAATAAAATTCACCCTCTGTCAGGAGGCTGACTGAGTCAGCAACTAGCTGACAAGAAGTGGTAGGAAGGAGCCAGGTGGAGAACAGTTTTTAAGGAAGGGCAAGGAGAGCTTTTTGGAGGATGTGAGCAAGGAGAAGAGGTGAGTTACTTGCTATTCAGCCTCTCTATAGAGCAGAATTCCACCTTAACCTTTGAATCTTGAGTTCTTTAGAGGGACAGAGATTTAGTTAAGTTCCCTTCATAGCTTTGAAAGAGTTGGTGCCTGAGGGAACAGAATTCCCTCCGGCTATGGCCCTTGTGGCCTAACTGCTGCTGGTAGTAGTGAAGTGACAGTGGTCGATCCAGACAGCTGTGGCTTAAAAGGCAGCAACAATTAAGTAAAAGGACAACAATAGACTGTGTTGTTTTGTGGGCCCCTGGGATCTCAAGCGCCAATAATGCATATGGAGATAGTCTACACCTGAGGTTTCTATTTAATAACCCGTAACTTCTGAGGGAACCATTGCTCACCTATGCAGGTTTCATAGCCCTTACTTTTGGTTAACTGGCCCCTCTCCATCCCCCTTTTCCCATCTTCCTGTTCCCATCCCTGATTCAGCCTTTAAGCCTAGGTATTCCTCTCCCTTATTTTTGTATCACATATAGACATGTTTTTTTTCCTCTGAATATTTATGATTGTCAGTTTGTTGAACATAGATGTAGAGCCCACATTGTCCTTGCCCACTGGGGAATGGCCTCTAGCCAGGAAGAAAAGCAATGAACAAAAAGACAAAAAGAGAAATAATATTGTAATGTGAGATAATGCACAGAAGGTAACACATAATGCAGCACATGGCAATGCAGTTTATAACATTATAGGTAGGACTTATGGCACTTATTTGTGTGTGTATGTATGTATGTATGTATACATATATATGTATGTATTTAGATAGAGTCTCGTATATCCCAGCCTGGCCTTAGGATTGGCCAATTAGCTACAGATGACCTTGAACTTCTTGCCTCCAACTCCTGACTGATGGAATTACAGGCTTGTGCCACCACATCTGGTTAATGCAGTGGCTGGGATTGAATTTATTTAGTATTTGTACATGATAGGCAAACACTCTACTCATTGAACTACATCTCTAGTTGTAGGAGAATGTTTTGTCCGGGTTCCACCAGGCTCATGGTCCCACAGCCACTTATAAAATAATTACTCAGAGGCTTATATTATTTACAAACTTACGCCCTAATGGCTCAGGCTTCTCATTAGCTAGCTCTTACATCTTAAATTAACCCATTTCTATGAATCTATACTTTGCTACATGGCTTGTGGCCTTGCAGTACTTTTACATCTTGCTTCTTCTGGTGGCGACTAGCAGCGTCTCCTGACTCAGGCTTCCTCTTTCCAGAATTCTCCTTGTCAGCTTAACTCACATATACTTCCTGCCTGGCTACTAGCCAATCAGCATTTTATTTATCAACCAATCAGAACAACACATATTCACAGCATACAGAAAGACATCCCCATCATTTCCCCTTTTCTCTCTATTTAAAAGGAAGATTTTTAACTTTAACATAATAAAATTACATAAAACAAAACAGTTATCTAACAAGAATTACAGCTACAATATGTAGTCTATTTGTATTTGGCAAAATTAAAGAAAATATTCTATCTATCCTATATTTGTGAGTCTAAAGTTTTATATCTAATTTATCTTTTATCATAACCAAGGAAAACTATAACTATCTAGTCTTCAACTACATCAAAGACCTCAGATAGATATAATATTACCTAAGTAAACAAGAAATGCATTGTAAGCAATTTCCAAAAATCTAGAATGACAGAGACAGCTGGCTGCCTGGACAGTTACCCAAAGTTCTTCTGTAATGTTGGGGCATCCATCTTCAGCCTATAGGCCTAGAGTTTTTCAACCACTTTTTCCTGTACCCTGTAAAATGTCTGGCAGTTTCTTCTGTGAAGCAGGAACCTGAAGGACCCTCTTGTCTTGCAAAGTTCAGTGGTCACCTTCCTATGGGTCCTGCATGTCCAGTTGATACAACATTTTTTCAAGCAGTTCAAGCTAGAACAATTTCTTGCCCAAATGGCTATTTTTGCCAAGAAGAAGATAAACTCCATATGGAGCATCTTCAACGTCCATCTTTCTCTTTGAAGTAAATGGGTGCTGCCAGGAGCAGATGTGCCTCACTGTCCAGAAAGTCTAAGTTTTTAAAACATTTTAAATTCTGTAGGTCTTTGAAGTGTTTGAAGATTACCTACCTAATTATATCTATGTATACCTAGAAAACTTAACATGACTATAAGTTTGACTATCACAGAAGACTAATTATTAATCTGTATTTCTTAATTATCCATTACAATTTAAATGAGTTATATAAACATAATACCTTAAACAAGAGTAGAAATATATANACAGTATAGCAAAATTAACTTTAAATTTGTATCAAGAAACTAAAATCCATAGCAATGTAAAACATTTTAAAGAAGTTGTTACTTTTTATCCGATCATATCTATAATATCCCCCTTTTCTTCTTTAGAAAGAGATTGCATTTATAATCAACCCCCTTTAAATAAAAATAAATACTTATAAAGAATATTTTGGGAATTTAGGCATAGCTTCTCATACTGCTTCCTTCCTGGCACTGGCAATCTTATGGGGATCCTGAGAAAATGAAGAATTATGGTCAAGTCCTGACAGGAGTAGCTGCATTGTCTGAGCCAGTTGCCTTGAAGCTGTTTTTGGATGTTGGATCACCTGGGCCAAGCTGTCATCGGAGATCTCTCAGGGGGTCTTGGCTGGTCAAACCATATTAGCCTGTAATCAATCCACAGGTTCTCATCTGTGGAAACAAAAGCAGAACCTCTGTTCCAAAGCAACATATCTTTAGACATAAACTTTGAAGTCTAGATACCTTTAAAATATATATATTGATTTAACTCAGCAGATTTTACAATCAAATGTCTCTCTGTAGTTAAAAATCTTAAAGACAATACAATCCAGATTCTTTGTGTAATATCCATCTTTACATGGCTTATTTTTTTATATTATTTTTACTTTCTCTTTAAAGACTTTATTTTTTAAAACTCTTTTATGTAACTGTCTAAATTTATTTTCTTCTCTCTTTTAAACCTATGTACATTTTTATACATATTGTAAACTGTTTAGGGTTTATACCATCTGAATCTGTCTTAATCTGAATCTATAATCCTTTTATGGCCAGGAGAGACTTTAAATTGATAAACTGCATGGTTAGTACAAAAAGTGGTGGCCTTGGCTGCTGACTCCACCCATCTCAGCTTCCCAATATGGTGGAATTATGCCTACTGCCAACTCCAACAGTGTCTCTATGTCTCTAAGAAGCAGCATGTTGCCCAGAAACATCTTTTTTTTTTTTGACTAGCAAAAGCTAAATCTACTATGCAGCCTGCTGCGCAGTTTGTAGACACCAATGTGCATCGTGGTGGGAATCTGCCATGCTGTAGATCAAGCCTGAGTGCTGTGGCATCTCGAAGCCCGCATGAGACATGAAGCAGGAACCTGCTCTTTGCTCCATTTTAGAATCTCTTATTAAGTTTTCTCACGTTTCAGGTGGAAACTCGAGCCGTTGGGCGCTATTTGAGGAGAATGTTTTGTTCGGTCCCGCCTGGCTCCCGCAGCCACTCAGACCTGAGTAAACACACAGAGGCTTATATTATTTACAAACTTATGACCTAATGGCTCAGTCTTCTCAGCTAGTTCTTACATCTTAAATTAACACATTTCTATAAATCTGTACTTTGCCACGTGGCTTGTGGCCTTTCAGTACCTTTACATTTTGCTTCTTCTGGTGGTGGTTAGCAGCATCTCCTGACTCAGTCTTCCTCTTCAAAGAATTCTCCTTGTCTGCTTATCCCATCTATACTTCCTGCCAGGCTACTGGCCAATCAGCATTTTATTTATCAACCAATCAGAACAACACACATTCACAGCATACAGAAAGACATACCCATCACCTAGCCCCCTTTATGGTATTTTCATGATGAAAATGAGGACACCAGGGTTGAATTTGCCTGAGTCACTGGCTACTGAGGAGCAGAACTTGCCATCTGCACCACTGTGTGCAGCCTGTGGGACTGTTAACTGGAAGACATGTATTTACATCCCAGCTTACTGTACACTTGGCTATATTGATTTATCTCATGAGCCTCAGTCTCCATGCCTTTCTATTGGACATGTAACTATGGCCTCAAGAAGCCTGCTGTGAGATGGTGGGAGAGGACTAAAAAGTTACCAATGTTGTCAGCTTCCATCCCTGCTTCTGTGGTGTCCCTCAGGAGTCTGGTTGAGAGAGAAATTCGTTATGGAGCTCAGTTGCTATGTCCTCAGTGATCTTTGTGCATAACTCATTGATTTCTTCCTGTTCCTCTGAAGACACAAATCAGCCCCTGGGGTTCTGGTGAGTGGGACAGGAGTAGCTCCAAGAATGTGTTAGAAGGAAATTGTCTCCCCAGAGTCTCTCTGGACAACCTCCATCCAGATATTTCTGTCCCTGTAAATAAAGGTGCCCCTCCAACAGCTCTGTGCTTGGACAAAAATATCAATAACATGACTAATTATGGAAATTTCATAATGCATCATTAGTTAGTAATTATGACTTTGTCAGGCACCAGTTAATTTTTATGTTAGAGTCATTCAGTATGTGACATGGAAATATTAGCTTATCATCGGCTTTCCTTTCTTCTGGGGGAGAACAATTTCAAAAGTTAGGTTAATGATTTTGGGGGGGTAGGGAGGAGAAAAGGAGAGAGACAAAGGGGAGGGAAATCCATGGGAGGGAGACAGAGAGGAGGAGAAGGAGGGGTATGTGGTGGGCTGGAGGGGATGTCTCATGTACCAAGAGAGAGGTGGGAGGACCCAGGAAATGGTCTCAGGTGAATCATGTCACATTTTCTGGCTTCCCACTTCTAGCCCAGATTCAAAGAGTTTTTGTGGGGTGTTGACACATTTCCTAATAAGAAGGCATTATCATTTCACAGCCTCCTTGGAGATTCTTGGCATGTCTCATTTTGCTTGAATAAATTATTAATTTTCTCTAATTAGGCTCATCCAGCAGTTGGGAGGTAGGTTGAGCTAATTTGGGATTCCTGTGTGGTTCTACATGCATGCTTGGCTAGGTGTAGATGGGGATCTGGGTGGCAAGGTCCCCTCTCTTTAGTCAGGGTGAGAGTAGTCAGGCAATGGAGAGGGAGAGTAGGTTTTACCTAACTTCATCTGCCAACTGGGCTCCAAGTGCTGAGAGCCCCTGTACTTCTTCAGACCCCTGGAGCCTAACAAGGTTGCACAATTGCCTGGGTTAGGAGTGGACATGTTTCAAAGAAATAGGTGGTGGTAGGTTACTCTTTACTCACTGTTAAAGGTATTTCACAGTGGATCTGCCAAGTTCATTGTTTCAGGGCTTCTAGATTCCAAAAAATGGCTCCAGCTTTGAAGATTTTGGGGCAAGACAATGCTGGTTACTGAAACATGACTCTTCCTGACACATCTCTCTGAACTTGAAAAGATCTCAACTCTCTGTGACCAGCTGTAACCACAGCTGCTCTGTCACTCTAAAGAACTGAGCTGATAAGTGTGTCTGGCTCGTCATTCGTTTTTCATCAACCACAGCTGTGATGCTTACCAGAGAAGTGCCTTCAGCTATTCTATGCATAAGGAATTAGCATTTGAGGAGCTATCAGAACTTGCTCAGGACAGACCAAAGTTCTCACCCGCAGGCCATTTCTCAAAGTTTATGTGGGCATTTTGCTATTCATTTCTTGAAAACATTTTTTACTATATTTTATTAATTAATTTAGTCTGTGCATTACAGAGGTCAGAGGACAACTTGCAGGAGTTGGTTCTTCTTCCACCATGTGGGTCTCAGGCATTGAACTCAGATTGTCAGGCTTGGGAGCAGGTGCCTTTTTCACAGAACCATCTTGTTTGCCTCTTCTTTTTTGACAAATTGTGTATTTGCTGGAATATAGGCAATGAAGAAACAAATGCACTTAAAAACTCTGATTATTTTCTAATGATCTTCAAGTCCCTGTGACATTTCTTCCCATGTAACAAATTTTGAAGATTTAACTTGTTTTTGAGAGGAGATAATTATTTTTGTGGGGTTTCAGAACCACAGAGACTTGGGACTGGGGAGATGGGGAGATGGCTCAGCTGGAAGGTGCCTGCTGTGAATACAGTTGTGAATACTCAAGTGGATCCATAGCATCCATGTGGAAAACCACATGTGGGTGTGTATGTTGTAATCACAGATCTGCGGAGCAGAGATAGGAGGTCTCCTGATGCTCGCTGTGCAGCTAACCTACCTCAATCATGAGTTCCAAGTCTCAACAGGAGATATTGTCTCAAATAACTAGGTGGACAGTATCTTAAGAATGATACCTGAGATCGAATTCTGGTCGGCACACACACACACACACACACACACACACACACACACACACGCCTA
>LZPO01008177.1:40634-67906 GCA_001675575.1 Neotoma lepida | reverse complement strand
TGGCTGTGTGCACATGTATATGTGGATATGCGTGTGTGTGAGTGTGTGCGTGTGTGTATGTGTTAAGGTTCATATGGCTGTGTGCACATGTATATGTGGATGTGCATGTGTGTGTGCATGTGTGTGTGTGTCTGTGAGAGAGAGAGAGAGAGAGAGAGAAAGAGAGAGAGAGAGAGAGAGATTTTGCTTGGGGCCAGGGCTTTATGAAATCTGCTGTTCAGGATTTCCAGGCACACAAATCTGTCCAGTAGGTTTGTTGTTGTTGCTGCTGCTTGTTATGGCTATCACCTTTCTTGTTGTTATCATTTAGCTTGACTGGAAACCAAGACAACACACAGAGGTGACAGAGCCTGTGGACTTGGAATTGAGACTCAGCCTAGGTGCTACCTCTTTCAGTGAGCCTTGCCTACATGATTCGGTCAGATCTTAAACAATCAAGAGCTGTCACACCATTGGTCACGATAGCTTAGATCATTACAGGTCATGGCCTTGAATAAAGACAGACTTTGGTGAGTTTTGTATCCATTCTTGTAGGTCTTGCCTCCTTATTGAACTGTTTTCTTACTTCTCTGCAGATCATTATAGGAAGCCAGAGAACCCAGTTCTGTGCCTACTGTAGGGGTGTACTGAAAGTGCTGCCCACCTCCCAGCAGCCTCACCTTTGATGGGGAGTTATTTCTGCCATGTTTCCTGGCTAGGTTGCACTTAGTGCTCTGGACACTAGGAATGAATAATATTAAAATACTTATATTTTCCTCTTTGCTTTTGCTGTCAGGAGTCTCAGAGTCAGCATTGCCTCCAACAATGCTCTTATGGGGTCTCATCTGAGTTCATCTTATATTTTCTTCCTATTTTTCTTCTCCTTTGATATCTTCATGGAAAAAATTGTCCTTATTCATCCTTGTAAACCATCATAATCTCTTGGTTGAGTATGAAATGAGAAATCCATTAACAAATTCATTCATCTCCTGGTCCCATCCTGTCCTGCTCCCAGTGATGACACCAGAACAAGCAGGGCAGGATCTTCTTTCCAGGATGGGAGTCTATGAATTCACTCATCCTTCCAACAACTGTTCTTTAGCACCATAGCTTCCCAGGAAAACAGGCAGAGACAAAGTTCCTGTGCTGGTATGTTATTAGGGAGCACTTCCTAGGGTGACAGGGATGACCACCACTTGCTTTCAAGGATGAGATGTTTGTTCCTTCTTGAGGGGCTGTCACTGTTGAAACCAAATGATATGATGAGGACAGTCTAGTCCAGGAGAGCTCAGAGGAAGATTCCATCAATTAAAGGCTTACAGGGGTGTTAACTTCCTGCATTTCTGGGCAGTGTGGGTAGCAGGTGGGTCCACAGTCAGTATGACTGTCATACATCAGTGGCTGGGGCAGAGCCAGTTGCGTAAGTGGTCTTATGGGGATACCATGGTGTGCAAAGCAGAGTACCTCTCTGACTGTGTCAAAGAGATTCCCTAATACATGGAATATGCTGGGTATTCCCAAGACCATCTCCAGGTTCAAAGACATATTGCAAAGATCAGAATTCAGTACAGTAGTTGTATTCATTATCTATTCTGGAGGGAAAATACACAGCGAATTTTTAGAGGTAGACATGGTGGTGAAGTCCAGAAGGAAAGAGGTATAGGCTTCCAAAAATCCTGTATTAATTGCTTTAAGAAAAGCAGGGTTTATTTTTGGCTCACAGTTTGAGAGTACAATCCCTCATGGTGGGAAAGGCATGATGGCAAGAGCAGGAGATAGATTGTCACGTGGCACCCACAGTCGGAAGCAGAGAGATGAATTCATGGTGGGAATGATATGGTGGCAAGAGCAGAAGATAGATGGTCACATGGCATCCATAGTCAGGAAGCAGAGAGATGGATGCTGGTGCTCAGCCTGGTTTCTCTTTTCAATTAAGTCAGGGACCTGAGCCTGTAAATGGTACCACCCATACCCACCTCAGCTGACCCAGTCTAGAAATTCCCCTACAAACATGCCCACAGGTTTGTCTCCAAGGTAGTTCTGGATCCTGTTAAGTTGACAGTCACACTTAATTCCTCCAGCACTGACTCAGGAGAACACATGTGGGATGCTGTCTACCAGGGATGCTAGTTACAAGTTTCTTTGGTGATCTGATCACACAACTCCTTTCCCCTGCTTAGCAAGAAAACTCCAGACCCCCAAGGAAAGCAAGTGTTGAGCATAAGTCACATTAGCATAAGTGGCTATTTCCTCTAGAATTAATTCTCTCCTGTAGAGAGGGTGGAGGCTCAGGAGACTTACAGAAAAGTTCTCAAACTTAGGAGGCCCTCCCCAGATTATATACTCTCAGGCTCAGGGAACCCAGAGAGTCACATGATTCAGAGAGCCGTCCCCCAGGTTAAGGAAGCAGTTAACGATTGTTGGTGCAAGGAGATGCTATTTGGTGGCGCTGTCCACAAGCTGTACAGGGAGTGACTGGGATGCCATGCTGCTTTTGTGAGTAGTCACTCATACTGTGATGTGAGCTCTTCTCAGATGCATCTGCCTTTGAGTCACATATGCTCCCGTAAGTAACTCTTTACTTCTATGAGCAACTCTAATAAACTCTTTGTTTGCCAAGGTAGACTTGGGTGGAATAATTTCTTCTATCTGCTCTCAGTGCCCTGTCTAGTCACTCAACACATTTGCAGGGCATTATATCTAATGAGTTTCCAAGGTCCTTAGTTAGGTTTCTGAGATAAACAGTACCTCGAGGCTTATCTGAGATCAGTGGCCCTGGAGAGCTTTGATGCCTCTGTGAAGGTGAAGGATGCCATAACTTGACATAACCCATGCTGGCCCCATGTGTGAAGCTATCCATTTAAAAGCACATCAATGGATTGGGCTAGGGAGATGGCTCAGTCAGTAAGGCACTTGTGGTACAAGCTTGAGGACCTGAGTTCAATTGCTAGCACCCACAAAAAGAGCTAGGCATGGTGATGTGTACCTGTGACCCACGTTCTGGGGTGGCAGAGATTGGTGGATTCCTGGGCCTTTTTGGTTAACCATCCTATCTGAATTGGTGAGTTCCAGATAAAACTGAGACTTTGTCTAAAAAAAAAAATCCTGCAGCAGAGATATGTCTTGTAGAATTGAAGAAGGAAGAACAGTCAGTGAGGAATGGAGCTTTGGAGATGAGAGTGTAGATCAGGGATCAGGGGAGAACACTTGCCTGGCACAGAAAGACCCTGAAGGGAGGAAGGAGCCTGGGTTTGGATGCCTGTTCTGTAGCAAAAGCTCCCATGTGTTGCTTTTGAGGATTAATAAAGGGACTGATAATAAAAATTTCCAATCACTTTTGGTCCATATAGCAGAGCAAAGCAGCAGATTTGGGCAGATGGTAGAATTGTGTTCTCCTGCAACATACTATGCCTAAGGCACTGAGGAAACCTTGCTTTGGGTATTATGATGTTTCATTGTCACCATCAATGGGCTGAAAACACCTGGGAGACTATGGAAGAACATTTCCAAAGATGATCAGATCACAAGGGCTCTGGCCTCATGAATGGATTTGAAGTTTGAATAGACTGTCGAGAGGTGGTGGAACTGTGGAACGTGGGGTCTGAATGGAAGAACTGGGTCCACAGAGGTGTGGTCTTGGAGTTATATCCTGCCTTGACACCTTCCTGCTACTGATGTGCTCTGTTTCCTGGATGTCATGAATTCAATAGCTCTCTGTTCACTATATCTTCCCTGCCATGATAGACTAAACCTCTGAAACCATGTGCTAAGCTGCGATGGTTGGTTTCAACTATCATCATGGAACAATCTTGAATCATCAGGGAAGAGAGCCTCAGTGAGGGATTTTCTAGATGAGGTTGTCCAATAAACATGTATGTGGGGGGTTGTCTTTGTTACTAACATTAACTGATATAGAAAGACCTATCCTATTGTAGGCAACAGCATTCCCTAGGCAGGGAATCTTAGACAGTATGTATATCAGGAAGGTGTTGAACACGAATAAGCTTGCATATGTTCATTCTTTCTCTGCTCTTGACTGTGTCTGTGACTAGCTGCTTCAAGTTCTGGCCTTAACTTCCTTGCAATGATGAACTGTAACCTGGAATTGTAAACCAAATAAACCCTTTCGTCTTTAAAATTGCTTTTGTCAGGGTAGTTTATTATAACAACAGAAATGAAACCAGGACATGAAATAAACAATTCCTCTCCTTTAAGGAGAATTTTGGCAATGATTATGAAAAACTAGCTAACACAGGACATAACCTTTGTAATGATGATGGCAGAGGATATTAAGGTTGAGTCTACAGGTATCCCAGGCTCATGTGAGTGAATACTTGTATCCTAGCTGGTAGTGATGTTTTTGGGAGCTTGTGGAACTTTGGGATGTGGGGCCTAGCAGCAGACCTTTGAGATTATGCTGGTTTCTAGATCTGGCCTGTGTTCTTTGCTTCCTGGTTGATGTTATGTGATCAAGCTTCCACCATGACAGATGGAGCTATAGTACTGCCTTGCTTTCCCCACTGAACCCTCTGAATCCATGAGGTGGGATAAATCCTTCCTCCTTTAAAGTGCTTCTCAAGTATTTTGTCATAATGAAGAAAATAGTAACAGATGCATGAGAAAAACAGCTTAGGGAGATGTATTTATTTTGGCTCTTGATTTGAAGTTTCAGTTTATCATGTTTGAGAAGGCATAGTGGAAGACTTTTGTAGAACTCAATGTTGTCATGGATGCCAAGGACAGCCTCGGCTATCATATATTTATTATTATTATTATTATTATTATTATTATTATTATTATTATGAGACAGTGTCTCACATAGTTCACGTTGTCCTGGAACTCACTATGTAGCCAAGGATGACCTTGAACTGCTGATCCTCCTGTCTCTACTTTCTGAGTGTTGGGATTACAGATGTGCACCATCATATCCAGTGAGCCTTAGAGTTTTTTTCAAGGACCTGAGTGAAATCTGCCTATGGGAGAGCTGGAAGCTTTGCTGTTAGGAAAAGGACACATAACTCTGTGGGCTCTCTGAAGATGTTAAATTGATACATAACAATCCTAGGACTGGGTTTTATGCCTTGGCATTATTTAAATTCTGGAGATTAAGACTATCAAGTATAGCAAAGTTGGATGAGAAACTAAGTAACCGTTAGTTACAGCTGCCAAACAAGATGAAGCTTAAGAAAGAAATTAGTGGGCTAGTGATGTAATTCAGTTGGTAGAGTGCTTGCTTAGTGTACATGAATCCCTAGGTTTGATACTAAGCACCACATAGAAAAATGGGCATGGTGGCACATGACTTTAATCCTAACACTCAAGAGGCAGAGGTAGAGTGTTGTTGTTGGTATTTCACTCTTTTTTGGGGGGGCTGCAACCCAGCTCCCAAATAAATCACACACGAAGGCTTATTCTTAATTATGAATGCCCGGCCTTAGCTTGGCTTAGTTTCTTGCCAGCTTTCCTTAACTTATCCTGTCTGTCTTTTGCCTCTGGGCTTTTCCTTTCTCTTACTTCTGTAAATCTTACTCTAACTCTGTGGCTCGCTGTGTAGTTGGGTAGCTGGCCCCTGGAGTCCTCCTCCTTCTCTGGCTCCTAGATCTTAGCTCTCTTCCCAGGTTTCTCCTCTTATTTATTTTCTCTGCCTGTCAGTTCCGCCTATCCTTTCTCCTGTCTTGCTATAGGCCAGTTCTTTATTAGATCATCTTTTACACAGGCACAGTAACACAGCTTCACAGAGTTAAACAAATGCAACATAAACAAAAGTAACACACCTTAAAATAATATTCTACTACAACAAAGGAGGCAGAGGAGGCAAAGGCAGAGGCAGATCTCTGTGAGTTGGAGGGCAGCCTAATTTATATAGGCCAGACAGGTTATATAATAAGACCCTGTCTAAAAAAAAAAAGGCATAGTGTCTTAGGGCTTTATTGCTGTGAAGAAACACCATGACTATAGCAACTCTTATAAAGGAAAACATTTAATGGGGGCTGCTGTGGGATGTCTTTCTGTACGCTGTGAATATGTGTTGCTGTGATTGGTTTGTGATTGCTAGAGCAGCTTCTTTATAGAGAGTCAGGTTATAGCCAGTCAGGAAATCCAAGAGACAGACACGAATAAGAAAGGCAGAGGTGGGAGAGACATGAGCCAGCCACCTAAGGAGCAACATGTAATGGACCACAGGTGAAGCCACAGAACATGTGGCAAAACATAGACTAATAGAAATGGGTTAATTTAAGATATAAGAGCTAGCTAGCAAGAGGCCTGCCATAGGCCATTCAGTTTATATATAATATTAAGCCTCTGAGTGATTATTTTATAAGCAGCTGCAGGACTGTGGCGGGTGAGAGAAACTCGTCCGGACCACAGCGAAACTTCCAGCAACAGGGGACTGGCTTACAGTTCAGAGGTTTGTTATTGTCATGGCAGCAATCATGCTGGTGTGCAGGCAGACATGGTGCTGGAGAAGGAGTTGAGAGTTCTACATCTGGATTTGCAGGCAGCAGGAAGTGAATGCCCCATTGGGCATGTCTTGAGCATCAGAGACCTTAATGCACACCCCCAGTGAGACATACTTTTTCTCACAAAGCCACACCTGCTCTAACAAGACCATAGCTTTTTTTTTTTCCCGAGACAGGGTTTCTCTGTAGTTTTTGGAGCCTATCCTGGAACTCACTCTGTAGACGAGGCTGACCTCAAACTCACAGAGATCCGCTTGCCTCTGCCTCCAGAGTGTTGGGATCGAAGGCGTGCGCCATCACCCAGCAAGGCCATAACTTCTAATAGTGCCACTCCCTATAGGCCCATGGGGGCCATTTTTACTCAAACATCACACATGGTGGCCTGTAATGCTTGCACTCAGGAGATGAAGACAGGAGGATCAGGGAGTTTAAGATCATCTTTGGCTACATAGAAAGCTTGGCGGGGGGCAGTCTGAGCTACAAAAGACCCTGTAGAAAAAAATTAAGAGAGGGGGTGCTGGAGAGACAGCTCAGTGCTTGAGAGCACTGGCTACTCTTCAGGAGGACCTGAGTTTTATTCCCACCATCTACAAGGTGGCTTACAGCTGCCTGTAACCCCAGTTCTGGTGAATTTGATACCCTCTTCTGGGCTCCATGGGCACTGGTCTATGTACACGTGGTACATAGACATATAAAACCCACCCATGAACATAAAATTTTTAGAAAATTTAAAGAAAGAGAAAGAAAGATTAGATTCTGTGACAGTAAATTAAGTTTTATTTCTTTCTTGAGTTTTTGGACTAAGAGTCCACTTGTCACGTGACTATTATTATTATTTGTTGTTGGGGCATCATATCGTTGTCTCTGGGCCTTCCCAGCTCTCTCTCCTCTCCATTTCTAACTAAGTCTCATAAATCTCTTTAGCTACTGCATTATGTTATATATGTATCTGTTACTGAGCACACTGTTGGTGTGTGTGTGTGTATGTTCATGTGGGTACACATGCATGTGCATGTGGGCTACAGGTCAATCCTGGGTGTTATTCCTATGGACATGCATATCTCAGAACAAAGGAAGATATGGGCTAGACTAGTGATTCAGAGCAGAGTTGGAAGACCTCAATGCCAAGTGCATGAGTTGGACAGGACCCTGCAGGCTCACCTAGTGGGAGGACATGGAGGGTAGTAAACCTAACGGGAGCTTCATAAACCATGTTTGAAGGGAGATTGGTCTTCTGGGCAACTAGGAATCTACAAACAAACAAACAAAATAAATAAATAAACAAATAAAAAATGAATCTATTTTGCCAGGCATGCTTGTGCATACTTTTAATCCTAGCATTCAGAGGTAGAGGGAGGCAGATCTCTGTAAGTTTGAGGCCAGCCTTGTATCTACGTAGTGAGTTCAAGGCCAGCCAGGGCTATTTAGGGAGGCCTGTCTTGAAAAATAACAAAATAAAAATAAAAGACTACATTAATAAATTCTTCTCCTGTCAGGTGAAGCTAATTACCCTATATGGATTGAATGAGCACACAGATACTCAGTAGTGGAAGACTCAGAGCAGCAGGTGAGGTGAAGTTAATTACCCTATCTGAACTGAGTGAGCACACAGATACTAACAGTAGTGGAAGATTCAGAGCAGTAGGTGAGGCCTGTTCTCAAGTCTACTTGGGCTTCAGGTGCTGCTGCTGTGCCACAGGTGACTTTGGACTCTCTGAGTGCTCAGACACCCCCTGCTGTGTATCTCCTGTGTGGCAGGCGGGGGTTGGGGGTGGGAGGGCAGGATCTTGTTGCCCCCAGGGTCCTATTGTCCTACTCACCTGTACCAACCCTAAACTCCTTGCACATTCTTACTTTCGGCGAGAGTTAATAGCTTGGCTTTATCTTTCCTCCCAGACTGTGAACTTTTGGAGAACTGAAGAACCCTTCACTTCAGACTCATGGTGGATAATCAAAATATGTTGGTTAAGTGTTTCACCAGTGGGAATCTCCAGGAGCAAAGAAGGGCAGCTGTCCTACAATTTCAGTTGGAAGTGTACTCCATTGGCTGTGCCCTCTGAAGAGAAGACATTTGGGTATGCAAGGGAGGGGCTTTCTAACTCCTGTAATAGTCTAGGGTCCACAGGGAGAAAATGCTTTTCTAGGGCCATCTATAATGGGTTACAGAGAATACAACAAGCAATTGGAGAAGAAAGCACAGAGTGTCCACATCTCTGGGTCCCAAATTACAACAGGGGCCATATTTTTTTTCATATTTTAAAATTTTATTACTATAAATTAACTGTATAAAATTATGGGTTTATTATATTTCTTTTTAAAAATTTACTTTAGTAAGTAAATTTTTAATAGTAATCTATTAAATATGTGATGTGAATGTGTGTGGGAGAACATATGCCACAGAGTCTATGTGGCAGTCAGAGGTCAAGTGTTCTCTCCTTCACCTGTCCGTGGGTTTGGGGTACAAAACTCAGGTTTCCAGGCTTGTATGGCAAACATTGTTATTTGTTGAGTCATTTTCTGGCCTTCAATACATTTCTTTCAAGTAATTATTTGTGTGTGTGTGTGTGTCTTCCTGATGTATGCATGTCCCTAGAGGCCAGAAGAGGGTGCTTGATCTCTGGGTAAAGGACTTACAGACAGTTGTGAGCTGTCAGATCTGAGTGCTGGGAACAGAATTCAGATCCTCTTCAAGAGCAGCAAGTGCTCTTAACTGCTTTGAGCCCTCCTTCTAACTCCCCCATTAGCTCCTATATAGGTATATACTGTACTCCCCTTACAGTCACCTCTCTATTCCCTTTCTTATCCTCTTTTTCACATTTCTCCTCCCACATATAACCTCATGGGAGTGTAGAACCAGGTCTTGGGACTTGAGCTACCCTCCTGACCTGAAGTATTCTTGGCTGTGTGGTCTGAGACATGTCACTCAACCTCTATGTCATTGGCATAGGCTTTGAATATGAACCACTTGAATTTGAATTTTGACCTACAGGCTGGCAATGTAGCTCAGTGGTAGTCTATCATCCTGAGGCCTGAGATACACACACACACTCTTGCTTTGGAGTCCTGCAAATGGTGCTGTCTGCCTGCTGCAATAATAACCCTTTTATAAAGCTCACCCGAAGGACAGTTTGTCTCAGCCCCTCTCTCTTGAATCCACCTCTTCTCCTTTCTTTCCTTAAATAGGCAGTGAGGAAAGGCAGGCAGAGGCACCAGATCAGGCACCACAGATTGAGGAGGTTGGGCCAAAGGATAGATGAGAGCCACTTTGGGGTCACATGGGTGGTGTCATGGATACTGAAGCTCCTACCCAGTGAGGGGTATACCTCTATCTACTCATTTCATTTCCTCGCTGGCCAATGGATGAGCCAGCCCTATGCACTCCACCTGTGAGACCCACCCCCATCTACTTCTTTAATCTCATGCCAATTTTCCCCTAATAGCCCTGGATCCCTCTCACAGCACAGTAGCATACTGTAGTCTGTCTTTTCCTTGACCTCCTTGATTCTTCCCCTCCTCTTTATTGCATTCTTTTTTCAGAGGTTGCTATGTTTACATGGTTGCTTATATGTCCTCTTCCCCCAATTGATGGGAATCTACTCCACTCAGGCCTTCTTTCCTACCTCTCCCAAAAGTTCAGTTTTCCACAATCTTCTATAATAGCATCATCTGCTGTTCATACACACAAGCCTATGGTGACATTTCACATTCAATCCTCAACAGATATGTTGTGTGATTTTTCCTGGAGAGATTTGAACAAATGTCTATTCAATGACAGACCAAAGAAACTAGTTTACTTAAGTGTGGCTTCATGAACCAGGGACTTTACTAGGGTTATATCAGGAACATAGGTCATGGGTGACTCAAATCTCACACCCAGCATAGCAGTGACTCAGGAAAGCAGCATTGTAGAGTTCTCTGCGTGACTTGTAGGCAGCTGAGCATGTCTGTCTAAGGGTCTCTTCCCTACAGCACTTGCTTACTGTTTCTGTTACCTTGGAAAGAGCGAGCTGGCTTTCAGGAGCTTCTGCGGACTTGTAAGGTTTACATTCTGGGCCTTGTATGCTTCATGTACTTTCCGAGTCTTATGATTCTCCCTCTTCCCTTGGGAGGCTGCCGGGTGAAGCTGGATCAGAGAGATGGGGCATGAGTAAAGACAGCCAAGAGGAGCCATTGCACAGCTTGGGGAAGGATGCAACCAGAGTCTGGGGTGGAAGAGGCCCAGCTTTGTTCTAAGCACCTGCACCCCTAGCAGGAACAGAAGGGTGGCCCTCAGGGAAGAGGGTTTCGAATTTCAAGTGGCTGGGCTCAAATGTTCTCTCTCCACCCTGTTTCTACACTGAACCCAGGACATCCTTTTCTCTGAGGAGACTCATTGATAATCTAGGGTGATAGAGTGTCACCATTGTCACACTATTGGAATGCAGTGTCAGTACCCGCTCCTATAAATCACCCCAAGCTTGAAGAGGAGAGTGAAGTGAGCATTGTGTTATAAACTGCAAAGCCCATTAGTCACTCAGCTATCAACCATAAATATGACAGGTCCATCCATCAATCCTGCACCTTTCTTTCTGGTCTTGAAACACATGCATTAGCAACTTAATGGATTTAGAAGCTTTTTCTCCTATAGACTTGAAACAGAATATTTTATGGTTAGCTTCATGGGCCTTGAGGGAAGGAAAAAGGAATCACCTTTGGCCGCAGTACTCAGCTCTTTGTGGGTCCAGAGAAAAAGTGCCACTCACTGAAGCTGCTGATGTTGGCTGCACTTATGAGACCTCAAAGACACCAGAGCCTGGCCCAGCAGTTGGGAGACTTCATTGCCTGTGACTCTTGAAGCTCTGTATCCACTGGTTACACTTGCAGCACTTGATTGGAAGACTCTCTGTTTGAGACCAGCTTTTTCCAGGATTGCACAAATTCAGAATCCCAAGGTCACATTCTTGTTCTGCCTCTACTAAGGGTGTGCTAATTTTAAGTCTCAGTCATGAGTTTCTGTCTTCTCTTCTAGACTGCTTTTCCTGTAAACCTGAGCTCTTCACTGTTTGTCTATCATCCATCAGCCTGTCTTTGTAGTCTCTATTTCCCAGCACTTCTCATACACAAGGCCCTATCTGTGCCTGGCCCTTAAAAACTCAGTGTAGATATAGTCCTTGTCTTTCTAGGCTTGCTGTAGAGGGGGATGTGTACCCCAAGGATGTACACCCCGAGGAAGAATCAGAGATGATAAAGCCTTGGTTTTCCTCCTGGTCATGGGAGCCCTTCCCTGCCTCTCCTCCCTGACTTTAGGATTGGCCATGGTGGATAGATGGGTTGTACTTTTTGTGGTTGTGCTGCCCTGTCTGGGACCACCCTGGTGGGCAGGATGTGGTCCAGTCTGTAGGTGTGGAACTGGATGCCCTCTGCACATTGCTTGATGGATGATAAGATCCAGTGTGACTAGAATCAGAGGTTTTGGAATCACACAGGTCTAAGTGGGGATCCCTATTGTGTAACCCTAGGCACTTTATTTCATGACCCCAGTCTCCATTTCCTCTCTAGGTGGGCAGATGGACTTTGTGCTTCAAAGTAATGATGCCAGTGGATGCCATCTATCATCTGCTTCCTCTGGGCATGTGCTGTGTTAGGCATGTGACCTGATGAAGCTCATGTTCTCACACCAGCTCTGAGGGCAGGAACTTGACTTTGGCCAAGCAGGGGCTGAACTGCAGAAGGCCCAACCCTCTGGGACAGTGGTTCTCAGTCAGGGTAATTTATTGCCTGAAAGATGTTGGTAATTTCTGGAGGCTTCTCTGGCTATGAGAAATGGTTAGGGAAGCCACTTCCCCCATCCTAATGAGGAATTACCTACTGTGTCCACAGTAGTGGTGTTGAGAAGCCCTGTCCTAGGACAAGAAAACTGGTAGGACTATCAGGGACCCAGCTATGTGAGATCCTGCTTTCTCCATACTTATCAAGAAATATTTCTGAAAATTCTGGGGCAGTTGTCTCTCTCTCTCTTATGTGGGGCACCTACATTCTACCACAATTATCAATGCATGTGTTTGTTTCCTAGCTTACAAGTCTTGGGGTCCGGTCCTTTACTTGTTTATGCATTCTTAAAATCTACCATAATTTTGGTTATAGACATTCTCTGTGTAGGATGAATAGTTAATAAGGTTTTTTTTTTATAAATTTTAAA
This sequence comes from Neotoma lepida, assembly GCA_001675575.1. NCBI lineage: Eukaryota > Metazoa > Chordata > Mammalia > Rodentia > Cricetidae > Neotoma > Neotoma lepida. The sequence continues at coordinate 55,288 of LZPO01008177.1, read as the reverse complement.
GTGTTTTATTTATTGTTGTGGTTTGAATGAAAATGGCCCCCAAATGCTCATGAGGAATGGCATTATTTGAAAGGATTAGGACATGTAGCCTTGTTGGAGTAGGTGTGGCCTTGTTGGAAGAAATGTGTTGCTAGAAGTATACTTTGGAGCTTCAAATGTCCAAGCCGGGCCTAGTGGCTCTCTCTCTTCCTGCTGCCTGCTGATTCAGATGTAGAACTCTCAGCTCCTTCTCCAGCACCATGTCTGCCTGAGTGCAGTCATGCTTCCTGCCATGATGATAGTGGACTAAACCTCTGAACTGCAAACCAGCCCCAATGAAATGTTTTCCTTTATAAGAGTTGCTACAGTCATGATGTCTCTTCACAGCAATAGAAACCCTAACTAAGACATTTATCAAGAATGGAATTTAAAGCTTATGTACCTGAGAAGGAAATCTGACTACTGTCAAATTATTCCAAATTTTATATAAAAGATGTGTGTATGTAGAGGTCAGAGGACAGCTTGTAGGGGTTGGCTCCCTTCTACCACAGAAACCTTAGAGATCTAACTCAAGTCACCAGGCTTGTGACAGGCTCTTTGACCTGCTGAGCCATCTTGATGGTCTGACCTTTTGTATCTTAATTTTTTTTTCAGACAGAGTTTTACTATGTAGCCTTGGCTGTCCTTGAACTCACGATCTCACCTCTTCAAGTTTTGGGATTACAGGTATGTGCCATCATGCCCAGTTAAGTTTTTAAGATCACAGCTTTTAGTAGTAGCAGTTTGATTTTTCTTCTTCTATATGCATGCCTATATATTCTAAAATTACATATTTTACTTATGGATATTATTACATATTAGTTTTGTGTCTTTTATTTTTTTCCAACAAAGTTAGTTTCATGTAGCCCAGGGTGACCATGATCTTGAACTCCTTATATAGCCAAGGATGACCTAGAATGTCGGAACCTCCTCCTTCTACCTCCCAAGTGCTGAGGTTACAGGTGTGTGCCACTATGCCTGCTATTGCAAAAATGTTTTTTTATTTTTTAGATTTATTTGTATTTTATTTGATGTGTATGAATGTTTTGCATGCATGTGTATGCACACATGTATGCACATGTGTGTGTGTGTGCCTGGTGCCCTTGGAGATCAGAAAAGGGGGACAACAAATCCTTCGAAACTAGAGTTATATATGGTTTATGAGCTACCATGTAGGTCCTGGGAACTGACCCCAAGTCTTCTGCAAGAGCAACAAATGTTATCTACTGCTGAGAAGTCTCTCTAGGCTCCAACCATGTCTGGTTTTATGAAGTTCTGGGGATTGAACCCAGAGCCTCGTGTCTGCTAGCAAGCACTCTACCAACTGAGCCATGTCCTCAGCTCTGTGGCTTGCATTTTCATCCAACATTACAAGCAATTCTTTATGCCACTAAATGTGTTTTTTTAAAAATAGAACAAGTGCTTTCTTGCAATATGAATGTACTATAGTGTATTTAATCATCTCCCTCTTGATTGACAAGCAGGTGATTTCCAATAGTGCTCTTTTGTAATGAATCCTTTGCTGACTATATGTATTCATCCTTGTCTATGTCTCTATTTCCTTGGCCTAAGTCTCTACGGATAAAATTACAGGACCAAAAAATGTGAACATGGTTGTTATTTATTTAAAGGAGACTAGACAAAGTCACACTCCTATCAGGATCTGTGACAGGTTCTTTGTATCTCTTCAACGTTCTACACTGAAATTCTAATCCCCAATGTGACAGACAGTGCTTACACGAGGGTAGAGTCCATTCATGACATTGGTGTCTGGAGTTTGATGTGAAATGTCTTCTCAAATGCACATGTGTTTGAACACTTATCCATCAACTAGTGGTCCTATTTTGGAAGGCTGTAGAATCTTTAGGAGATGGAGCCTTGCTGAGGAAGTGGATTGCTGGGGCAGGTCTTGAGATTTTAGAGTCTGCCCCCAATTCTTGCTCACAGTCTGATTCCTGACTACTTATGTAATTTGACCAGAGGCCTTCTGATGGGAATGTCTTTCTAAAAATGTATTGCTCTGATTGGTTGATAAATAAAGCTGTTTGGCCAATAGTGAGGCAGAATAAGGTTAGGCGGGACATTCTGACTAGAGAGCGAGGAAGAACAAGGCAGAGCAGAACAGACACTGCTAGTCCCGCCAGGATAAACAAGGTGTAAGGTACCGGTAAGCCACGAGCCGCGTGGCAAAGTACAGATTTATAGAAATGGGTTAATTTAAGATATAAGAGCTAGTTAATGGGAAGCCTGAGCCATTAGGCCATAAGTTTGTAAATGATATAAGCCTCTGTGTGTTTACTTGTGTCTGAGCAGGTGCAGGCCCAGGCGGGACACAGAAAAACTTTTTCTTACAGCCTTCTGCTCCCGCTGCCATTTCTTCCTTGCCTGATGGATCTATCCCATTGGAACTGTGAGCTAACACAAACCCTTCCTTAAGTTGTTCTGAGAGGTATTTGTTTGCAGTAACAAGACAAGTGACTGAGACAGTGCCCTATAAAAGATGACCCAGGGGATAGATGTCTTGTCTCTTCCACCACAAGAGCAGAGTGAGAAGGCACCATCTAGGAGGAAGTGGTTCCTGACTACACATACCACCTGCTAGTGCCTAGATCCCAATTAGATGTGCCAGTCTCCAGAAGCGTGAGAAATAAATTTCTGTTGTTTATAAGCCAACTAGTTTATGTTATTTTGTTACAGCTTTCCAAACTGATCATCATAGCATCTTCTCAACTTTTGACATGTTGAAATGCTCTAAAAATTATTGAAAAAAAACTTTAGATTTTTTAAAAACATGTATGAGCATGCACCTGGTACCACAGAGATTAGAAAAGGGCATTGCATTGGGTCCTCTGGACCTGAGTTATGGGTAGTTATAAACTTCAGTGTGGATGTTAGGAACCAAACTTGAGTCCTATTTGAGAGCAACAAGTACTCTTAACCACTGAGCCATCCCTCCAGCCCAACAGATATTTATAAACAGAAAAACAATTTTGTTCTCTTCATGGGCAAGGTATTTGTAGTCTGTCATTTAAGTCTGCATGGTAGTATGTTAGACTTTCACTGTTGTGATTAAAATACCTGACATAGGGGTTGGAGAGAAGGCTCAACACTTTGAGAGTGCTTTACTATACTACTCTTGCAGAGGACCTGGAGGTTCAGATTCCAGCACCCCCATGGCAGTCTGCAGCTATTTGCAACTTCAGGTCCACAGGATCTGACATCTTCTGGCTTCCACAGGGTCCTGCACACACATGGTGCACATAAACTAATGCAGACAAGTATACATACACATAAATGAAAAAACTCTGACATAAAAACTTAAAATAAGGAAATATATTTTGACTTATAGTTTCCATCCACAGTTTTTGACTCTTTTGACCCTGGGCCCATATGAAGCAGAACATCATGGCAGTGAAAAGACACCATAGATGGGAAGCGGAGAGAGACACTGGGAGAGTTAGGACAAGCTATAGCCCCGAAGATCCCCAACCTGTGACCTACTTGCTCCAATGAGGAAACTCCTAGAGTTTTCAACACCTCTCACAGCAGTGGCACTGGCAGGGGCCTAGGCTTCAATATAGGAGCCTGAGCAGGGGGCATGTCATAATCAAATCTTAACAGTGGCAGGTTGTATTTTTCTATTACTGATCATTTATATCCCCCCTTTATTAGCTGCCTGTTTTTATACTTTGCTCATTTACCCACTAGGGGTTGGTTAATGCTATTTTTCCTCCCTCATATATATGTATAAACATCTTTGACTGTTATGGTGCTCACCTCTGCTCCTTAATATTTCTGATAATGTTTACTCTCCTTTTATTGTTTGAAGGCTTCTTTTCAAACAATGCCTGGATCTGGTACCATCCTGTGCCTCCACTCAGTTTTCTCAGGGCCTGAGGATAGCCCATATCATTCTGCATAAAGGGAGAGGTGCCCAGCTCCTACTTTGGACACTCATTTTGTCTTCAGTGACAGTTGAACTTAAGCCTCTTGCTTGGACTCCTGGGATCTAAACTACTTTGTAACTTGAGGTCTTTCATCCCTTCTCACCCATTTCTTTTCTCCATGCCATTCTTCCCCCACAATTCCTGAAAATTGCTAAACATTTTTGTGTTACTTTAAGACTTTCAAGTACTTAATGATCATTTCACCTCAGCAAGGCCAGGTGAATCTTTCCACCTTCCCTTCTCATCTGCAGAGATCCTGGGCTGTTGGACGGTTTTTGACAGTCTGGCAGTTCTTAGGAGGGACACTGCCCTCTACTTAGGTAAGGTCTGGTCATTTCATTTGGGAAGAAGAAGACCCTGTCACTGAAGGTCTCACAGTGCTGTCTCTGCCCCGGAGAAAGCAGCAGACCATGGAGATGTGGCTCTAGGCAACAACCTTGGGAAGCATGCTGGTAACATCATGGCATGCTGTCATCCCAGCCCTGGCTCAGCGCTCTGCTGTAAGCTGATAGACTATGAAGGTTTTGGGGCTTCCTGTTCTGGGCTGTCCCTCTGGTACAGAAGTGTGTGTCCTCGTTTCATTGCCATTGGCTTTGGATTTCTATCTTTGGTGCAAATCCCTGTCCTGTCAATTACTAATTTCATGAGCCAAACTTGGCAATTAAGATTGAGAGGGGAACCTGCAGACTGGTCCAACTTTGTGATGGCCAATATTGTCAACTAGATAAGAGGAGGAGACAAAGCTCTGGGCATATCTGTGAGAGATTATCTAGATTAGGTTAACTGAAGTAGGAAGACCATGCTAAATATGGGTAACACTATTCCCTAGGATGGGATCTTGGATGAATAAAAAGGAGAAAGCGAGCTTCACATCAACATTCATCACTCTCTGCTTCCTGACTACAGATGCATTGTGGTCAGCTGCCTCAAGCTCCTGTCTCCATGGTTTCCCTGCCATAGTATCTTTGAACTCTGAGCCAAAGTAAACCCTTGATTCCTTAAATTGATTTTCCCCCAAGGTATTTTGTCACAACAATAAGACAAATAACATACCATCCTAGGCTAAGTTCCTGGAGTGCCTGTGTATGCTCACTTCTTCCTTATTTCTGCCTAGCTTGCTCTAGCCTTGGCTTTGAGCTTAATATTCCTTTCTTTTCTTTTTGAGACAAGATCTCATGTAGCCGAGGTTGGCCTTGAACTCTCTATGTCACCTCAGCTGGGCTTTGCATTTCTGATTCTCCTGCTTTTACCTTCCAAGTCCTAGGATTATAGGTGTGCACCACCACACAGGGATTTATTCAGCACTAGGGATCAAACCCATGTCTTTGTGTATGCTAAGCAAACACTTGATTGAGCCATGCCTCCAGCCTAAGCCTGGTTTCCGAAGTACATCATAGCTCCCCACAAGGTCTAAATTCATTGCCTGTCCTCAGCTTCTATTTTACCCAACCACAGCAAACTCTTCTGAGAGACTCGATCCTTTTCAGTGTGCACTGAGCCTAGGTGGGTCTCTCAGGCATGGTAGAACTTCCTTACCATATGACCTGATATCTCATCAGGTTGCCTAAGGTAGGTCAAACTGTTCCTGGTTCCATGAAACAAGTGGCCCTGGTGTGCATGCTCTCTCTGGCATGCTGCTCAGGGCTGGTTTAGTCAAGCTCACCATCTTTGTCTAGACTTTGGGCCTGCTCCATCTTTGGGACCCTTAGCCAGCCCTGGAGGTAAGACTTCTGTGGAAAAGCATTACTTTCTTAAATAAGTAAATATGATATTTATAGTTGTAATTCTTATTCTGAGCATTCTACACAAGTATTCTACCAGGGAGCCATACTTCCATCTCTGCTTATTTTTATTAGAGGTTTTCTCTGTGTTCATAGTATTTTCTGAAGAAATGGATTCCTCAAGAATTGCTTGACATTTTTGTTTTTTGTCCATCCCCCTGCTTACAGGCCATCTTATTTTCGTTTTTTCTTCTTGTCTAAGGAGAGTAAGATGGCTCATCCCAAAGGGTCAGTATTGAAGCAGGTTTTGGAGTGAAGAAGGCAGATCTGCCTGGGGGTGTTGGGTGAAGGAGTTCTGGAAGGCATTATCTCAGTGACACAGGATTTTGCTTTTGCTGAGGCAACTGAGCATCACTGACCTGGTTGGGACCCTGTCGGGGAGGAGAAGGGCCAGTGCTTCCTGCTCGTGACATCTAGTCACTTGGGTTTCTCAGGCTCCATTTTGAAGTTGCCTCTAACTGGCCCCTCCTGGCAAGTCTCTGTCCCTGTTCTCAGGCTTTATCAGGCAACTAGCTCTGAAGCTCGAGGGTGAAGATTGGCAGAGTGTAGGAAGGACAGAATGCAGGCTGGGAGGTGGCTCAGTGGTTACATGCTTGCTCTGCAAGCAAAAGTCTGGTGTTTGGATTCCTGGAGCCCTTTTGAGTTCTGGGGTGTGTGGCAGTTCACCTGTAATTCTAGCCTCACAACTGGGCGATCCCTGGGAGTAAGCTGGCTAGCAAGACCAACCAAATCAGAGAGTTCTTGGTTTGATTGAGAGACCCTCCCTCAAAGAATAAGGGGGAAGAGTGATTGAGGAAGATGCCTGACCTCAGCCTTAGACCTCCACATACATTCATATAAGTATGCATGTGCGTCCCTTCCACATGCACCTACACACATGCAAGCATGCATACACACATGCATGCAGACCACCCATACATATACATGAAAAGAAGAAAAGTAAATAAAGATATGGAAAAGTGAAAAATGCTTCTCTGGGCCTCAGGGAGTCCGAAGTCTGGTTCAACAGGGCTAAGGACAGAACAGGTCTTGGACTCAGAGTTCCAAGTTCCTTATGTACAGTTCATGCAGCATAAGACAGTGAGCCAGCTGAATCAATGCACAGCAAAGTAAATCTGTGCCAAGCTGACTATTCTTTCCATTTTATTTTGTGGTACAAGAGGATGAAGCTTACCTTCATGTATTCTCTACCACTATTCTCTATTCCAAGCCCTCTTTTACACCCTTGGCTTCATGGTGAAGTCCCAAGGCTATGAACTGTGAGGGGAGGGGCAGCTAGAGGTTTGAGGAGGCTCCTGCTATGGGCAGGCAAGGTCATCCACATTAACTCCCCTGCCCCTCTTGTTGGGCTCAGGTGGGAATGTGTACCTCTTTCCTTTTGCGAGAGGTGAGGCATAGGAGAAGGCTGCATGGAGTCTCCAGCATTCCTGGGCAGGAGCCAGGTTCTTATCCTCTGGGGCATAAGAGGGGCAGCAGCACTCCAGCAGGGGCTCCTCTCCTGCAGGTGAGGTGTCTTCTAAGCCTGCACTCAGTGCTCCTGACCACACATCTATGTTGGATCTTCTCCCCATCTCCTTTTGTTCTCTTGTATTGGCTGTACAGTTCCTGAATCCTGTTCTCCCTGCCCTTGTCACGAGAAGTCATTTCCACACTAAACAAAGACTTAATGTTTTCCAGTTTCTTATTTTATTCCATTTTATGCTGCTCTCAGCTTCTCTACTGTGAGTGATTCATTCATTTATTATACCTCTTCAGCAGACAGCATGCTGCCAAAGCACTGGGCACACAGAGCTTGAAAAGACACCATGAGGCCAGAGCAGGGACCACTCTAAGAGCTACGTGGGTGAATTCAGCCCTAGGGCAGAGGAGGGAGGTTGGTGTTACTGGAACACTGGAGATGGTGTCACCTGTCACTCACAGCATTGGTTAGCAGAGGGTTGAGTCTTTAAGTTATTCTTTACTCAGAAGGCCAGTGTTCTGAGAAGGAAGCAGGTTCACATCCAGAAAACTGCCTTCAGTCTCATCTCAAGCCAGCAGGTTACAGGGAATCCCAGTTACAGCCAGTCATCCCAGAGCTCAGTCTTGCCCCACCCTTGGTCAGGTGGTCAGCCTTGTTCTTGGGATTCATGATGTCAGTGTCTCTCTCCTTCTATCTCCTGTACTTCTCCTTTATTATCTTCTGGGACAGCTAGGTCCCAGGCACTCCCAGGGACACTGAGTTTGGTTAGGGTCTGTCATTGTTGTTCCTGCATCCTTCTGGGTATCACCTGGGTGGAGTAGAGGTTAACTTTTCCTCTCTGCAATATAGAGTAAAATATGTCCTCATGACATATATGTAAAAGTGCCTCATATTCATTATGTTTCTTACTGCTGTGACCAAATGTCTTGCAAGAAGCAACTTAAAGTAGGTTTTATTTTAGTTTACAACTTAAGAAAGGATACAGTCTGTCATGGTGAGCAGGCATGGAGGTAGCAGCATGATGTGATTGGCCATACTGTCTACAGTTAAGATAATTGTTGATCTACTCAGTTCTCCTTTTTTTTCAAGGTCTGATCATTTATTTCTTACCCTTAAAGACTTATTTTTGACTGGACTCAGAAGTAGAAGCTCTCAGCGAAGACACCCTATGTCCCTTGGCAATCTATTCCTGGCATTTTTCTTTGGCTTCCTTCATTCTCTTGGCCTGAAGTTTAACCTATTCTGCAGGCTCTTCCTTGTTTTTGTTTGTGCATCATTTCTTCAGAGCAATATGTTGCCATTTGTGTTGCAGGAAACCTGGAGTAACAGATGCTGAATCTTAGGCACTTTGGTCCTGAGTGTCTTGCCTTCTTTGTTTAGGGGCTTTCTGACAGTGTATGTCATCTTCTTTAGCACTAGAAAAACTTTCTGATTCTGCTGGATTTTGGGGGTCCCAACTGCTGAGATATAGTAGTATCTGTCAGTCCAGGAATAGCCTTCTCTAAATTTTTTTCCAGTAACCAAGTTGAGAATGTTCAGATTCTTCCACAATGCACCCAAGAACAGACTTATGCTTCCTTCTTTACTTCTCCTTGGTCTATAGTAAGAATGATCCTTACTCAACAGCTGGCACACTCTGCTGTGGGTCAAGACACCTTGCTTCATGGGGAAACCTGTTTGTCACTCCTACAACTTATTGGGACCACATGACCCTTCTTCCACTCTTCACCCAGAGCATCAGCAGTTACTTCTTTGGCCATGCACTTTTCATAGAAAATACAAAGTTTGTGTTCATCATATACTTCAGTGAGTTTCTGATAGCTGTTTCCTGGGAAGTAGATACTCAGCTTCATCTAGACATGACTGACCACCTACTAGGTGCCACAAAAGATTACACCCTCAGTGGGGAGGTGATGGCACATGCCTTTAATCCTAGCACTTGGGAGGCAGAAGCAGGTGAATCTCTGTGAGTTCAAGGCCAGCCTGGTCTACAAAAAGAGTTTCATGTCAGCCAGAGCCACACAGAGAAACCCTGTCTCAAAAAAAAAATTGCATCCTTTTTTTTTTCCAGTCCAGGACCCCATTCCATAGGTTGCTGGCCATATCTAGGGTGGGTCTTCTCTCTTCAATTAAATCTTTCTGGAAACATACCCAAAGAAACACCAACAGGGGTATCTTCATGGCGATTATAAATCCATTCAGGTTGACAATATTATCTTGCCCCCATTACTGGGACTGCTGGTAGCGCATCTTTGAGGAAATTCCAATTCTGAACAGTTAAATGTATGATGAGTATCATGAATGGCAGCTCTCTCAGGCATGTATTTATCATGGTGAGAGCAACTGCAGAGATGAGAACACCACTGAGTTGAGGACTTCCTTCTCTTCTGCTAACATTTATTTGGACCAATAAGCCCATCTCTGGTGCAGGTGGGTGAGGATTAGGGGCCTGTGGCAGTCTGTTAGAGACACATAGGTATTTTGTGACTTTGAGTGATATTTCAGATTTGATGACCTTCTCCCAGGGAGGGGAACTTGGTAGAGTTACTTTTTGCTGCTGTGATAAACACTGTGACCCAAAGTGACTAATGGAAGAAAGAGTTTTTCTGGCTTACAGTTCTAGAGGGGGAGACCATATGATGGGAAGGCATGGCAACAGGTGGCTGGAGCAGGAAGTTGAGAAATCACATCTCCAACCACACAGAAGAAGCAGAGAGTGAACAGGAGGTGGGGCAAGACTATGAACTCTCAACCCCAGGCCCAGTGACACACCTCCTCCAGCAAGACTCTACCTCCTAAAGGTCCCATAGCCTCCCTAAGTAGAATCACTGACTGGAGCCCTAGTGTTCAAGCCTATGGGAGATGTTTCACATTTAGACCACCACAGTGAACAAGTTTCAAGGCTGTCTTCTACACTGCCTGTGAGCTATGAGAATCTGTAGAATGTAGTATGTAAATGTGGTTACGAGCTTATCACTATCTTGTTACCTCTGAGTTTCACCCTTGGGACTGAGGCCATGCTACTGCCTCAGAATCATTGCCAGGGCCTCTAGGGAAGCTCCAATTTCCTAAGGGCTTCCTGAAACTTCTCTTCACAGAGTCTGTAGCTGAGGTAACACTTATCCCTCCCAGCCAAGCGTGGCCTGATATGGCTTGTTACTCCCACTTTGTAGGTAGCCTGGACCCAAATGCAGAGGGATGCTGCTTTTCCTATAATAGCCAAACATCAAAACTTGAAGGCCCCTGTTAATAACTTATTTCTGGGATTGACAGGATACTGGTTCAGAACCAGCAGTGGTTAAGATGCTTCTATCACATCAGGTGGTGGTAGCACATGCCTTAAATCCTAGTACTTGGGAGGCAGAGGCAGGTGGATCTCTGAGTTTGAGGACAGCCTGGTTTACAGAGTGAGTTTCAGGACAGCCAGTGAGATGCAGGGAAATCCTGTCTTGAAAAGCAAAAACAAAAACAAAAATAAAAGATGCTTCTGTCACAACCTGGACATGGGAAAGGGAGTATCTGGTCTCTCCACTGGCATCAAAATACTGGAAGTGAGGATGTATGGATTCTATGACACCATTACTAATACAGCCCAAGGGAACCAGCCCCCAGGCAGCAAACAGGGCTTGAAAGGAAGCCGCATCAACTACATGACTAAAACTTTTCTATCTGAGGGATTTAGGGAAAGAGGACACTCAAAAACACTTTCCTGATGGTTTCCTTCTTTTATTCTCCTTTGTTCTCTCTCTCTCCAATGCTTATATATCCCAACAAAATCTTTCAGGCAATACAGGAGTTATAAGGAGGTTACATTCCATTTCTTAAGTGAATGATTATAGGTGAAGACATGATTAGAAACAGAGTCATCCCCGTAGTTCACATGCAATAAATCTAAGTAGCTTGTCACTGGAGAGTGCCATGTCTCCGGCCATGGAGGTACTTGGTATATCACAAATCCTAGCATCAGCTCAATCAGCACTTTCCAAGATACTATGGCACCATGATGCTTTAAATCTTAATATGTATTTTCTGCTCTGTGTGTGACTCTGGACCACAAAAGAAACCCACACCTCCCTTTTTTGGGACTACAGAGTTAAAATACTCTCTGTAATCATGAGTAGTCAGAATTGCCTTCCCTGTGGTGACCCTGAACAAAAGTTGTTTTTGTTTCTAGACTTACATAAAAATAATCAGCTGAAATTTGAATCTTCAGGGTGCATACCCATATCAGCAAATTGAGGTCAGGAATGGGTGCAAGGAACTTAATCAACCTTTAACTAGCAATAATTGGGCTATTTTGTATTTATGACCTAGCCAGATAGCTCAGCTATATGTTCTTGTGAACTACAGATTTTTTTCTGGGGTGGTTTATATTAAAAACCATTAGCAAGGTATCTGGTCTAATCTAAGTTTATTTGAAGCTTTGTATCAGCTAATGGTGCACAGCCAGCCTGGCAACTGGGGAAATTCAACTGTTTTCCTAATCATTAACCTGAGATGTGATCTAAAGCAGCTCCTAGGGAGAACTCATAGGCCCTGTGTAGCATATATTTATATTTATTAATTAAAACTCTGTATAAGCTAGTATTATTAATATTAATTAGACAGTACAGCTTAAGGAGGAATCTTCTTCCTGACAATCCACAGATAAAAATGCCCAGTAGACTGGGATGTTTTCATGAGATAAACACACTACCATACAGGCTGTGGGGGACCCCCACACCCACTTATACCGTGTCAGATACCAGGGAAAGATTGTAGCAGCAAACATGTAGAGGGACAACAGAAGCAAAAGATATTCTGGAGTCTGTAGCCTCGTGATCTTGCTTAATGAGGTTTACCCATCAGAGAGTTTTTCTTCTGATGGGCTGAAACCTAGAATTTCAACTACCACCTGCTGCTCTGATATGGCTACTGGCATATGACACTGCCTACACAATCTCTGAACTGGTTTTGAACCAGCACTGACACTGGTACCTGGCATGTTGTAAGCAGTCAAATATTTACCAAACTTGGTGCTTTGATAATGCATTTCATTTAATGACTTTAATTAGCTGGACACTGCAGGCCTGACTGGAGAGGCATGTCCTGCTTTCCCTTCCAGCAGATGGCTTCCTAGGCTCACTTTCTTGTTCCCAGTGTCCCTGATATCAGTGAGTCACCCAGGCCTTCTGTCTATCAAGTCCCCACATCTACTTGGCATATTACATCTGGTTTCCATGGCTGTACTCTCTAATACTTGGTGTTTCTTTCTGTAGAGTGGGTGAGAACAAGACTGGCCTTGCAGAAGTGACTCACAGGGCAGAATCAAATCAGAGTCAGCCCCAGGGGTGTTCTTATTAAGGAAAGGATGGCTTTGTCTTGTGGCCAAGTCCCCCATTTAGAACAACCTAGCAACAGCCCTGTCTGATGAGGTGGGCACAGAGGGGCAGATGACTCAATCCTTAGTTCAGGGTCTTTAGCTCAGTAAGGACTGTGCCTGAGGCATCAGTACCTAGATACAAGTTTGGGGCCACTGTCCTGGCTTTCTAGGAGTGGGATTGTGTGGGATCTTGAGGAAAGGTACACTTTACATATGGGTGGAAAGACAATTTGTGCTTGGAGAGTGGATTGTGGTGATTTTAGGATATGTGTGCTCACAAAGTTTTTGGTATTCCCTGAAAGAGTGGATCCTGTCCCCCTTCCATTTGCTGTGTCCATGCAGAATGATCAGAAGACAGAAGTGCTGGCGTGGGCTTCTGAGATCAGGATGTGGAAGGCACTGTGACTTGCTCTTTGCCCTCTTGGGTCACCCTTGCAGGGAATGTGAGTGACCATGTTCTGAGGAAGTTCAAACAGCCCTGTGAAGGTCTACATGGTAAACAATGGAGACCCCATAATCCAGCCATCATCTGTGAACCAAAGCTGAGATACAGAAGAAGTAAGTCATGTGAAATGACAGAGCAAGAGTGCTAGTTCAGGTCTCTCTTTTTCTTTTTTGTATTTGTATGTGGTGTATGTATGTGTATATGTGTTTATGTATTTGTAGTATATGTACATGTGCATGTGTGTGTATGATATGTACATGTGCATGTGTGTGTGGTATATGTACATATGTGTGTGTGGTATACACACATATGCATATGTGTGTGTGGTGTATGTACATGTTCATGTGCATATGTGTGTATGTGGGGTGTGTGTGTGTGTGTGTGTGTGTGTGTGTGTGTGTGGCTGTGTATGTGGTGTAGGTAGAAGTCAATATCAGGTGTCTTTCCTGATCACTCTCCAACTTATTTTTTGAGGCAGAGTCTCTGACTGAACCTGGAATTCATTTATTTGGCTAGGTTGGCCAGACAATGAGCTACAGGGGTCCACCTGTCTCCACTCCCTTTTGCTAAGCACTGGGGTCACAGAGGGTGCTATCGTGCTGGGCTTTCATGTGGGTTCTGGGGATTGAACTCAGATCCAAATGCTTGCACAGCAGGGACTTTACCAACTAAGCCACCTTCCCAGCCTTCTCTTTCTCTTCCTTTAAAGCCAAGGACCATAATGGAGCCCCCACCTCATGGCCTCATCTAGTCCTAAAGCCTCACTTCCAAATATTATCAACAGGTGAATTTGGGGACTTGGTTTCCAAAACATGAGAGACCCAATCAAGCCGCAGCAGTTCTGTTTCAGCCGTGTTCCTAATGACTTTAAAATGTGTAACTGACTTGACTGTCCCATGTCCCTGTGTGATGGCCTATGACCATCCTTATTTCACAGGGCAGAAGCTCAGAGAAGTTAGACTTGCCCCAGGCCTGTCCCCAGCTCAGGAGTGGCAGGGTCAAAGCTTTCACCATTGTCTAGGACATGCTCCACTGGAGCCCCACAGCCTGCAATGGAAGGGCTGCGCAACTGACAGTTCATATTCTTTTTATTCCCAGATGATTTATTTCCTATTTTTTCTAACTTCCGTTCTTCTCTCATACATCACATCCCGACTGAAGTTCCCTCTCCCTCCACTCCTCCCAGTCCTTCCCCCACACCTCCCTTCTTCCCCAGATCCATTCCTTCTCTATTTCCCTTAAAAAAAAGCAGGCCTCCGAGGGATATTCACTGAACATTGCCTAACAAGATACAATAAGACTGGACAAAAACCCTCATATCAAAGCTGGATAAGGCAACCCAGTAGGAGGAACGGGTCCTAAAAGCAGCAAAAGAGTCAGAGAGCTCCATCTCTCACTGTTAGGAGTCCCACAAGAACATATGCAGCCATAACATATATGCAGAGGACCTATCTCAGACCCATACAGGCTCCGTGATTGTCACTTCAGTCTCTGTGAGCCCCTATGAGGCCTGCTTAGTTCACTCTATGGGCCGTGTTCTTATGGTGTCCTCAACCCGTCTGGTTCCTATAATCCTTTCTCCCCCTCTTCTGCGGGGTTTCCCTGGCTCTGCCTAGTGTTTCTCTGTGGGTCTCTGCATCTG
>LZPO01008177.1:15654-31912 GCA_001675575.1 Neotoma lepida | reverse complement strand
GGTAAGGATTCTGACCTTTTGCCCCCCAAACTTGCCGTTTGGCAGTATAGGTCTAGACATTACTCTCTCCGAGTTCTGCTCTTTGGCTTTGTCTGTCTCTCTGATAGGGAAGCCGTGTCCTTCCGTCTTTAGCTTTGCCAGTAACAGGCTGTGTGTCCTTAGGCAGGCACTCAACCTCTCTGGGCCCCTGGAAGTGGGGGGTGATGTATGTCTCAGGTTTGCTGAGAAGCTCAAATCACATGCCATTGGGCACGAAGGTGCCTTGTAAGCTGTAGCGCCCTGTACGTCCAGAATGAGGCATGACTGGACTCTGGGCACTCAGGGGTCGGAAAGGGTCATGTTTTGGAGGAAGGTGGACAGCCATTGACACCAACATTATCAAAACTGTGGTGGCTCCTCTCTGTTCCTCAACACCCATTCCTGCATCACAAACCATTCCCTACACAGCAGGTGGAGAAAAACTCAGAAATGAAAGTCCTGTTTATGCCCCCCTCCCCCACCTCTGAATACTCTGTAATGGTTTCCGTCTGCCCTTAAAATCCAATTTCTCATCTTGATCTCTCAGACTCTGCGGGTGCCTGTTCCTCCCACAGTGTCCTGCACCCCCCTCCTCTGGCCCTTCCTTCTTGCTCATTCCCTCATTCCTGCCTTGGCTCCTAAGTTAGTTTGTTGCTCCTGAGTCAGCTTTTCTTTGATTCAGGCCTCATTATCAATGCCACCATCTCAGAGAGCTGTACGGAGAAGAGCCACATGGTCTAGGGGCCATCAAGGCCAGTGGCAGCACAGCTCTGTATATTAAATTCCCTGCACAGCACCTCACACTATCTGACCTCTCACTTGTCTGTGAGTCTAGTCTGTGTAAAAAATCACATAAAAGCAAAATCACACAAAAGCAAAAATCCCATACTTATAACAGCCAGAGCTAACGGCCAGATCATACCCACTAGAAGCCTGCCCCAGTAACTTGTGAGGCCCTGTGCAGTTAGTTACCTGGAGCCTAACTGCTAGTGACCTGTGGCCCCCTGTGCAAATGGCCAGTCTCGGGAAAAACAGGCTATGCTATAACCTTACTAAACAAGATATCGAGTTGCCAGGCCTGTCTATCCAGTCTATGGATAGACACAAACATGCTGTGGGGTAAGACCCAGTGACTTCCCCACAACTGATTAAAAAACTCTGCTCCCTCTCAGTGATGTACCCTCTTCTCTGGAATCTCACCTGATGGATGTACTGGCCATGTATCTCAATAAACCCTATTGTATTTTCATACTGGGTGAATTCTCCTGACCATCATTGTTTTCCAGACTGCTGCCTCAGTGCAGGACATTTCTCTGGCTAGAGTAAAAGCAGCATCTGGAGGGGACACTTGCCTCTGAGTTTACCTTGTCTCCCCAAGGTTTAGAAGGATCCATGCCAGCCTTGTTGTAGGCACACCATATGTTTCTGTTGGGCAAATGAGTGACTGAATGAAGAACTCTGTAGTCCTGACTGCTGGAGCCCTGAGAACATTTTCAGGGACACGATGCCACATGTAGTCATGGCATCATGTGCTTTTGCTTTAGCTCTTCACACCCCACCTGGGAGGGATTAGAGGAGTTAGGAAGGAGGCACCTGCCAAATGACCACATTAAAGCATGCATTTCCTCCAAAGCTGGTTAACTCCTCTGAGTTGGGAGAATAATTAAGTCCCATTTTATATGATGTGGTGTTGTCGCACACTCAGGGGTCTGTTGTAATTGTTGAACAGGATGAAAATAAAGCCTCCTGGTGCTGTAATTAACTTCCACATCAGAATTGAAGTCGCCTAGGGAGGTCCAACACCTCTGGGGCAAGTTTCTTTCCTCTGAGCTTGATACCTGCTCTGCCTGCACACTCCAGCTATCTAAATGAGCAGCCTCTAGGGATGGCTCACATATGTTCATTGAGCACTGNTTAGTGATGGAGATTTCTAGTGGAGGGGAGGGAGCGAGAACCCCTGGGCTTTCTTCCAAGTGCAATGCGGTTTCATTTCCACCTCCAGGCTGAGGGATGCTTCCTTCTTGTCTCCAGGAACTGGACACACCTGGTGCACCCCACACTCACTGGTGGTCATGTTGGTGTGTGCATATCTCTCCCCTCCCACTGCCCTGTGACTGACATTTTTTTGGGTAAAAATCTGGGCTTTGGTGCCTCCTATAGGCTATCATTTCTCAATATGTCAATGAAAAAGACCAGCTATAGTGAAGAACAGAGAAAGAATTAGTCAGTGAGGCCACACTAGGAAGAGGGACAGAGAAAGGAGTCCAGTGACTCCAAGGCTGTCTTTGGGTCCTGATATGAGCTTTAGTTTTAAATACAGGAAGAACTGGGGCAAAGGGCAAACAAGAGGTCTCCATCTTTAAATCTGGCTCATCATCATTATTGATCTGGTTCTGTGAGGTGGTCCAGAAAATCCTTCTCACTGTTACTGCATGAGGAGGTCCATCTGACTCCTATGGGGCGATTGCTTCTGCTCCAGGGATCAGCCTCGCCATCATGGATACCTACCTACCCTTGTCTTTGAGGGCAGGATGTCCTGTGAGGATCTGCTAATCTCAGAACCCAAGGTGACTCAAGAGGGAAGGTTAAGGACACTGACTTGCATCTCTACCACCAGTCAAAGTGAAGACAAGAAAGTGTGGACTTTAATCTTGTTTTAGTTACTTTGTGGGCCCAAAGGGAGGAGTCAATGCTTTTTAGTAAAGCAGTTTTCAAAAGATTTTTTAAAAAACATATTTATTATTTACTTGTCTGTGTGGCCTGGGTGTAGTCATATGAGTGCCACAGCTCATGTGTGATTGTCAGAGGACACCTCATGGGAGTCAGTTCTCTGCTTCTACCATGTGGCTTCCAAGGATCGAACTCAGGTTGTGGGACTCGATGGTGAGCAGCACCTTTAGTGGCTGAGCCATTTTGCTGGTCTTAAAGCAGCTTCTAATTGGCTGTTTTGTTACCAGACTGTGTGCCCCTAGGGCCATGCCCATCTCATCCCTCAGCAGAACCTGGCCTGAGGACAGAGTCTGGAGTTGTTCAATAAATATTGGATGGACAAACGCTCTGACTTTTCTGTGTCTCCAAGAGCAAGACAGTGCTGTGCTCTTTTGTAGAATGAATAAGAAGCCATCTTTAGAGATGGAGAGAGAACAAGCAGAGGAGAGGGAGGATAGGAGCAGGGATAGAGCCAGGGGAGGGAGAGGGCTGGAGGCCCTGTTCTGTTAGCTCAGGCTGTGTAAGGACTACCTTGGGTTGGAGCATGCTCATAGCAAAAATGCACTGTCATATTGTTCTGGAGGCTGGGAGTCCATGACTGCAGTGCGAGGGTAGTATCTCCTGACTCACCCTCCTTGGCTCGTAGGTGGCAGTCTTTTCCCTAAGCCTCACCAGTTCTTCCCCTGTGCCTATGTGTATCCTTGCCTCTTGTAAGGGTACCACTCTTACTGGATTAGGGTTTATCTAATGACTTTATTTAATTTCTATTATCTCTGTAATAACTTTATGTCCAAACAGGGGTCAGGGCTTCCACATAGTATGTTAGGGGTTTCAACAATTTTTTTTATGGGAACACAACTGAGTCCATAATGGGGTAGAAGGCACCTTCTGTTACCGTTCTAGGCACTTGAAAGTGGGCCAAGACACTAATGAGCCGGCAGTGGGTTTTGGGTTGCATGCTTTGGGGATGGGTGGGGTTGTTTCCCTCCTCTGGGATGACCCTCGCCTCTTTAGTCCTTCTTTGACACTGGGCAATCATCCTGGGCACATCTCTGATCTTGCCTAGCTGGAGCTCCACCAGCTCTATTGCAGGAAGCTGCCTTGTCCTGACCAGTCCTATCCGGTTCTGTCTTGTCCAANCCTGTCTGCCACCAGCCTCAAGTGGGGACCCCAGCCTGGGTGCCAACAGAGTGGTATAAAAAGATCTGGCCTGTGCATTACAAGTCCTGGAAGAGGTAGGATCTAGTTCTTTTCTCTGCTGTAACAGAATGCCACAGTCTAGGAATTTTATAAAAAGAGAAGTTTGGCTCATAGCTCTGGAGGCTGGGAAGTCTGAAGGCATGGTGCTCATCTGATGAAGCCTCTGTGCTTTGTCACAATGAGACAGAAGGGCAGAGAGAGGCAGGCAGTCAAGGGAGGGCTTGCTTTTCTAGCAACCCAGCCTCAGTAACTCACTCCAGCAATTATCACCAAAATAATGGCATTAATCACCTCTTAGACGTTGTACCTCTTTTTTTTTTTTCTTTTTGAGACAGGGTTTTTCTGTGTAGCCCTGGCTGTCCTGGAACTCACTCTGTAGATCAGGCTGGCCTCAAGCTCAAAGATCCGCCTGCCTCTGCCTCAAGTGCTGGGAGTAAAGGCTTGTGCCCAGCAGAGGTCCCACCTCTTAATGCTGTCACAGTGGTAATTAAAATTCAGCATGGACTTTACAGAGGACATCCAGTGCGGTGGTTGCTCAGAGCCTCTTCATTCTGTGGAACTCAGGGCCCCATGCTCCATTCTCCAGCTGCCGTCCATCTCTGCCGTTGGGTGCAGGGCTCTGTGCTGAGCCCCACATCTGTCCCTAAGCTCCAGCTGTTAGGAAGGAATCAGTGGCCATGTCTACCTGTGTGCCTTCCTCGCTTTCTGTGCGTGTGGCTTTTTTTTTTCCTCCAAATTGGGGAATGAGTCCTTGATATGATCGGGATTATCTGGTAAAGCTTAATGAAGGGCCTCCTGGCGCCTGCGCAGCTTACCTTAAGCCCTTGCTAACCCGCTGAGAGGATGATGGAGATCAGCACCCGCGCCCCACCGCTGATGTATGGGGGGGAGGGGGTTGTCCCTGCATTGACCGGCAGAGGAGGGTTTGCTGTTGTGGCCTGGCTCGGGGTACAGTCCTAGTGAGGCCTCTCTGTCTGCCCTGGGAGAATCCATCTTCCTTTCCTGCTATAAGAAGAGCCAGGCTGTGCCTCCCTCCTGTCACCAAAGTGAATGCTGTAGACAGAGTAGTCTGAAGGTCACCACAAGTATAAGGTCAAGGCCACTTTTGAATCTGTCCCCAAAGCCCAGCTCTCTTTTTCCTTGCATAGTGAACTCACCTAATTTCTAGATCATAGCCCTTTGGGAAATTAATGGAACATAAAGAAATCTTTCTGACATTTCAACATTTTTCATAAATCATAATATTTTCATAAATAGCCCAGGTAAAAGCCAATGTTCTCTTTTGGCATAAACTTTATGTAGGTCACAGTTTGCTGGGACACGAAAGCTGCATGTGACCTCCAGTTTTCGTACAAAAGGAGGGTTTTCTGTGACACCTGACCTGGGAGGTCAGAGGTCAGAGAGCCGCTGTGACAACCCAGGATGTTGACCTTTCCAGGGGCCTTGCTCTGGGGCATGGAGGCAGGTGTCTGGGGAGCTCCCAGGAAGCTGTTGTAGTGTCCCAGGGTCTCTAGAGGCTTCACCCAGCTGCCTTGCTCATGCTTCCCTGGAGTTGCCTTTCCTGGAGAACGACCATGACCCTTTGCTTCCACATGTCTGGCCTCATGTCTTCCCTCTCAGTGGCAGACTGGAATCCAGAAGAGATCCTGGAAGGGAGAGCAAGGATTCTAGGGTGTAGACATCCATGGCTGCCGAAGGACTTGCTCCTTCTGAAGCTGCCCCCCTCAGAAGGGGTCCAGGGGCCAGGCCTGGGTGAGAAAAGCAAAGGCTGTGTTCATGCCTAAATGGTGTGGAAGAAGCAGACTCTGCTGGAGATGAAGAGATTAGAAGCCGGGCCGTTGGTGAGATAGGAAATGGGCTGAGTGGGAGAACACCAGCTCCGAAGGTTGGCCAACCTGACTGCACACTAGCCTGACTTTTTAAAAAAATCTCCTTCCTCCAAGCCCTTCCTTCTTCCCTGCTCCTTTTCATCAGCACACCAGGTGCTGGATGTCACTGTGGCGTTTTTTGAGCAAACTATGGTCAGTGATTCTCCTTCCCCTCCCCCACTCCTGCTACCACTGACTCCCCTTGTGACTCCTTCACCGCTCTGCAGTCTCTTTTCCATTTGTCATGTGTCCTTTGTCTACTCTTCACCCTTCTTCATCACCCTCATTTAGTCTCCTTTTTAGTTTTTTAGGTGTTACCTATATCTTTCCTTTTCCTTTCGTGTGTGTGTGTGTGTGTGTGTTATGCATGTGTGTGTGCACATGAGTGTAGGTGCATGTGTAGGTGCATGTGAACATGTGTGTGTGTGCATGTCGAGGCTGGAGGCTGATGTCAGGAATCTCCTCAGTCACCTTCCCACCTTATTCTTTGAAGTACAGTCTCTCAGACAAACTCAGAGCTTGTCCATATGGTTAATCTTGCTAGCCAGCTTGCTTTAGCCGTGTCTGCCTTCTGGGCTGGAAGTGCAGGTGGGATACCACACCCACATGGCATCTACATGGGTACCAGAAATCTGAACTCTGGTCCTCTTGCTTGCACAGCTAGTGCTTTATTGGGGAGCCATCTCCACCGCCCCGGCCAGCTTCTCGACTGTACTGGTCTCAGTTCCCTAGTTTAAGAGCTGGCAAATAATCTATCTTATGAGTTATTATGAGCATCTAATGAGATAGTGGTACGTGCAGTATGGGAGTGATCAATGTAGTATTATTTATACAAACTAAATGTGGAAACAATCTAAATGCCTACCAAAAGGTAAATAGCTAAATTNATGATAGAAATCCATGGTACAGAATACTACACAACAGGTAAGAAAATTGATGGAGGGCCAGTGAGATGGCTCGGCAGGTAATGGCACTTTCTGCCCAATGATGCCAACCTAATGACTTGAATTCAATTCTCAGAACCCAAATAAAGGTAAAAGGAGAGAATCAATCCCACAAAGTTGTTCTCTGAATTCCACATTGGTATTCTGGTCCACACACTCACAGATACACATCATACACACATGCATGGATACCTGCATGAACACACTCACATACAAATACTTTTGAAAAAAGATTGATCAATAATATTAACTTAGAAAGATCTCCAAGACAGACAGTTAATGGTATTTGTATAGTACCAATGCCAAGAAAACCACTTTAGTGGTGGGCATTACATAGCTTTCTCAGGTCTGTGTATACAGTGGGCAGCACCCCTGGCTACGTGGCACACACTGCCACAGGTGGAAGGTGCTTGGTGTTCTGCCAGTGTGCAGGTGAGGTTACCAAGATATTGCTGAAGTTCATGTTACTGTTTGTAGAAACTTGTCTGCACTGTGGTCTTTGTGCAGTCAGTGCAGTTTGATACCATTTGTGTTAAAACCCCAGAAAATTTAACACATTGATTAAAGGTAAATGTGTTAAAAAAGACAGGGGGACACTGGCTAAGTGGTCACAATGGTTTCCTGGGGACCAAGTTCAGGGCCAGTTGCAGTCTTCAAAGGTACTGCCTCATCTATGATGTCTGTGCATTAATGTGTTGTTGTTTAACAGTTTGAATGCATTCACAGTATGAGATGATGGGGTGGAGGTGNTATTCACCCTTCTCTTGCTGGGACACAGCACTTGATAGAAGCAACTTAAGTAAGTAAAGATCTGTTTGTCTCAGTTTGAGAGGGCTCAGCTGTGGTCACTTGGCTGCATGTTCTGGGCCTGCACCGAGGCAGGGCACTGTGGTGGGGGGACGTGTGGAGGAGCGGGACGTGTGGAGGAGGAGGGGGACCTGTGGAGGAGGAGAAAGCAGAGTGACGGACTAAGGACCACCACAGTGACCTACTTCTTCCAGCTAGGTCCCGCCTCCTGTTTCTAGAATAGCCCCAAAACTGTATCAGCAGCTGGGGACAAAGCTCCCAAAGCTTGTCTTGGAGTGATTAGACTGTCTGACAGACCAGCTTAGGGGAGAGGAGGCTGTTTTGGTTCATTATGGTGGGAAGCACCCAACAGAGCTCAGGAGTGTACAGCAGAGGCTGTTCACAACATAGTAGACCAGGAAGCAAAGAGTAGGTGGAATCAGAGGATATAGCACTTAGAGGCCTGCCCGAGTTACTCACTTCTGCCTCATCAGAAGGTTCCACAGCCTTTTAAAATGGCACCACTGGCTGAGGATCGAGTATCCAGAATACCAACCAGTGAAGGGTAGTCTAGATTCAAACCATTACATGGGGCATTTCATGTTAAACACAGCAGGGTGACAACGTGGCATAGAGTGGTAGCTGAGGGTGGGGGGGGTGTCCTCACCCCCTTGGCCTGCTAGTCCGAGTGCCATATTCATAGACATTATTTCCCCAGGAGACCCCAAGGAGGGCCACTGAACCGTTGTGATTGGCTAAGCCCTCAGCAAGCCCTCTGCAGAGCAGCAGCTCAGACCCCACTGGCCTCCATTTCCCCAGTGACCTCTCACAGCAGAGTTATTTAACCTCCTGGGGCCCGACGGCTTCATTTGAAAACTGGTAAGAAAGCAATCCCTGCAGGCCCTGAAAGAGCAGGCAAAGCTTCCCAGGAATCTTCAGGCTTAGTGGCTTAGTTCTCCCGTGGGCTCAGGCAGGCATGGAGGGGAGGGGAGGCAATGATGAATTGCCAGGGCAGCACGTTGACTCCTGAGCTTACACCCGTCCTTCTACTGTTTCCGTTTGTGACAACCTTCTCTACTGTGGAATGTCCTTCCTTTTTCCTTAGATAGGTGTGTTAGGGAATATAGCACTTTGTCACAAGGCCACACGCATGAGTGTGTGTGTGTGTGTGTGTGTGTGTGTGTGTGTGTGTGTGTGTGTGTGTAATGTGTGAGTGCATTTATGTACATGTGTGTTCAAGCTCAAATGTTTGTGCATGATGTGTGTGTATGTGTATATACATGTGTGTACATGTATAGTCTGTTTGCATGTGTGTATCTGTGTATTCATGTGTAGTGTGTGTGCACATGTGTGTGCATATGTGATGTGTATATGTGTGTGTGTGCACATGTGTGCCTGTGGTGTGCATGTGTAGTGTATGTGTATATACATGTGTGAATGTAGTATATGAATGTTTGCATGTGTGTAGTATACATGTGTATGTGTGTACATGTGTGTGTGGTGTGCCTGTATGTGTGTGTGTAGTATGTGTATAGTGTGTGTGCATGTGGGTGTGGTGTTTGTGTCTGGGGTCTTCTGTGTAGAAAGCTCCTGCACTGGGAGAAGAAACTGAGAGCACAAGATGGAGGACAGAAGGGACTGGAAGGTTCTGAGTCTCAAGTGTCCCTTCCTTCAGCAGGCGTTCCTCTGCTCCCAATCCCATCCTCAGTTGAGTTTCTGTTCAAGAGTCAGTGCAGCCTCCTGACTCCTGTTTGCACTGTTGCTGTCAACATCATAATATTATTGTCCAAGCACTTATCTCAAACCAAGATGAAATCCCCCTCCCCTCTCTCAATCCCCTCTCTCTGTCCACTGGGCTGTCTTGGAGTCCTCTTCCAGTGGTGATAAGTGCCAGATATTTTCCTGTCTTGGTGACATTTGTACTTTCTACCCCATTCAGTGCCTGAATCAATCACAGGCCAGCAAGGGGGATGGAAGGACAAACAAGAATTTCCATGTCAAATGTAGAGGTTCCCTAGATGAGTCTGTCGTATTTTCCTACCTGGATTCCAAATGGGATCACCAGGGGCAGGGTTCTGGTACTCCAGTGGACATGTATTTAAACTTATTACACTCTCAATAGACTGCTAGATAAAAACAATGCACAGACTGTTGGATGGCTGGACAAACATGTCACCACTGAGCACTGACCTGTCCTAGGTGCCGCCTCTCTCCTATGACTCTAGATAAGTAGACTCCTCACCTTTCACCCAACCAGCTATGGGCAGGAGGTGCTGGAATCCAAGCCTGCCTTGGTGCAGGTGGGAGGCACAAACTCTCCTGGAAGGAAGGCAAGAAGAATAAGAGACCCCTTGCAGGGGCCTGGTTCTTGGGGCACCTAGAACCTGGTGAGAGAAGCCCATGGTTTAGAGGTCTTGCTGGTTCTCCTTCAGTTATGTTCCTTCTCCTACGGGTCTGAACAACTAGACTATTGTCCCTCCCCTTCTAGTCAGGCTCTGGCAACTCAGCACTTTGAACTCCCTGGTCAAGTGGTCTTGAGGCTACTTCTAGCGTAAGCATCCCCTCCCTTGTCATTACCATCAGAGGTGGACCATACTGTAGTACCCTATAGCTTACACAGGTGCCAGTAGAAGCTGTCCGGGTCTATATCAGGCTTGCCTGTGTGTGACCAGGGTCCCCATATGTGCATATGGGGCCATAGGATGCAGGATATAGGAGAGAGACATGGTGGAGGTGGGGGTGCTGCTGCCTTGGGCTCATACCTGCCACTGTGTTCCTGTATGGAATACTGAGGATTCCAAATCTGGACTTCAAGGCAACTATGCAGGTCTGTTAAGGGAGGCAGACAGAACATGTTCTGTTATGATAGGTTAGTTTGAGTGATAACTTTTATTTTGTCTCTTTTTATTGAAACTTATCTGTCCGTCTATCTGTGTGATAGCTATTCTTTGTCAACTTCATCACATCTGGAATGAATTAAAACCCCCAAATGGGGCACACATGTGAAGAATTTTTGCTTAATTAGAAGTGGGAAGATCCACTTCTAATCTGGGTTATTGAGATGGGAAGACACACCTTTAACCAGATCTTTTGAAGCTGGAAGACACACCTTTAATCTGTACTACACCTTTAATTTAAGCCATGCCTTCTGGAAGTCAGTGGTTCTCAGCCTATGGGTTGAGACCCCTTTGATGGTTGTGTATCAGATATTTAATCATTATTCATAAAAGTAGCAAAATTACAGTTGTGGAGTAGCAATGAAATAATTTTATGGTTGGGGATCACCACAGCATGAGGAACTATATTTAAGGGTTATGGCATTAGAAAGATTGAGAATCACTGCTACATATGGACATGAAAACAGGGAGTTTTTGCTCTTTGCCTGCTTGCTTTCACCTCATTAGCAAGTCTATCTCTTCACTGGCATTAGAGCCTACTTCTTTGGGATTCTGGCATATACTGAAGACTAGCTGAGACATTCAGGCTTGTGGACTGAACAACAACTGGATTCTAGGACCTTCCATTCATAGGAAGGATTAGCTGGACCACAGTCTGTAAGTCAATCTAATATATATGTGTGTGTGTGTATATATATATATGCACTCTAAGTTCTAATAAATCCCATATATATATGTATGTGTGTGTGTGTATTCACTGTATAAGTTCCATTACTCTAGAGAACCCTGACCAGTACATTGTGTATACATGTTTGCTCATCATGAGCTGCCTACCTTGTTTTTGAAGACAGTGTCTTTCACTGGTTTGGGGGCTTGCTGATTCAGTTAGGCTGGCTGGCCAGAGAGCCCGGGGATCCCNTCTCTGCCTCCCTGCATTGGACAGAGAGTCCTGGGATCCCCTGTCTCTGCCTCCCTGCATTGGACAGAGAGTCCTGGGATCACCTGTCTCTGCCTCCCTGCATTGGACAGAGAGTCCTGGGATCCCCTGTCCTGCCTCCCTGCATTGGGAATCCAAGCATGTGCCATATCACCTGGATGTATTTTTTTTTAAGAGAACAAAATTATTTATTTTTTTGTATTTATTTATTTATTTTTTGTATTTTTTTATTTTTTTTGTTTTTACAACCAGACAGCAGTTTCCCCTCCCTTCCTACCCTTGCTTGCCCTCCCCCATTCACTTTTCCTCCATTTCTCTTCAGAAAAGGGCAGGCCTCCCATGGATATCAACCAGCCATGGCATATCAAGTTGTAGGAGACTTGGCACCTCCTCTTCTATTTAAACTGGATGAGCTAACCTGGTAGGAGGAGTGGGTCCCAGAAGCAGGTAATAGAGTCAGTGTGAGTGGCCAACCAATGACTGGTCCAGCTTGAGACCCATACCATGAGAGAAAGCCCACCCCTGACACTGCCTTGAGGGCCAGGACTCAGACGCTGGTTAGCCCAGAGACCTAGGATAGAACCAAACATAACTGGCAAAAAAAAAAAAAAAAAAAAAAAGGGAAAAAAGTCAATGAAATGATTCCTATTGATATTCTGCTATACTCATAGATTGGTGCCTAGCCAATTGTCATCAGAGAGGCTTCCAGCTACTGATGGAAACAGATGCAGAGACCCATAGCCAAACATTAGGCAGAGCTTTAGGGAATCCTGTAGAAGGGGGGAGGAGGATTGTAGGAGCCAGAGGGGTCAAAGCCAGCCCTGATGTCGTGAGCATGGAAGAGCTGTCTCCATTACTCAACTGCATGGGCCGGGGGAAGAGCCCCCCCCCCCCCTGCACCAATGCCTGAGACAGGTGGGAGAGCTGGTCATAAGTTCGTAAGAGTAGGAGAGCTGTCCTGCCCCTCATCAACTGTAGCACTCAGGAGATTGGTCCCTATACCTTGCTTGGGCAACACAGTAGAGCTGGCCCTGAAGGTGTTGGTGTGGGAGAACTGACCTTGAGGATGTGAAATCCAGAGAACTTGCCCCCACCTCTTGCTCATCACTGCAAGGGGTGAGCTAGCCAGGGCAAGGTTAGAGAGCTCACCCTGGTTGTGAAAACAGGAGAGAGCTGGCAGGCTGAGCAACCCTGCAACTACCCAGGCACAGAACCAGAGTTGTGTTAGCCCACCCCCAAATCCACCCCATCAGTGATCTGCTAGAGCATGGGGGTGGGGGTAGGGGTCAATGGAAGTGTTACAGCTCTGGAGGGACAGGTATCCTGACTTGTGGGGAAGCCAGGCTATACCTAGAGCTGCAATAGGACAGCTCTGGAGGGAGAGGTATTCTGACTGTTCCGGAAGTCAGGATATACCTGAAACAGGGATATGGTGGGTGTTGGTCTCCCTGCAGGATACAGCAATCCTGCTCCTCTCCTTACACACCTGAGGTTTGCTCTGCCCCGCCACTCCAAGGGGGCTTCTCAGCAGAGCTCTGCTTCTTCTCTCCTGCCCAAGATGTTGCTTCTTCTGCTTTACTCTGCTAAAGGGGAAACCTCTTCAGAAATGTAGCAATCTCCTCTGGCTCCAGCAAAGTTACTTTTTTCTGCTCTGCCTTGCTCAGCACCCCCTAAGGGATGTCTCAGCAAGGCTCTTCTGTTCTGCCCGAATGAAAGTCTTCACCCAAAATTCTTTTGAGAAAGAGATTTATTTGGGAAGGAAGAGTCCAGGAGAGTGGCTGCCTGTGGGAAACCACAGCCCTACAACTAAACAGGCAGAGGGGCTTATATAGGGCTTCTTAGTGGCGGAGTTTTTCCAGGGAGAAGATTTTCTGCTCAGGGATTGGTTAGTTTTTGTGCTCAGGGATTGGTTAGTTTCATCGGTCAGAGGCAGAGTTGTCTCTGGTTTCAGGGCCAAACTGTGTTTCTTTCACTGGTCCTTTTTAGCCTTTTGGCTCTATTTTTAGGGCCAGGACATATTTCTTTTTCTGGCTCTGATTCTAGGACAAACTGTGTTTCTTTGTCTCTGGTTTCAGGGTCAGGGTTTGTTTCTTTGGTTCTGGGTTCAGGGCTAAAATGTTTCTTCCAATGGCTCAGGTCTCAGATCCAGGGCGTGTTTCTTTCACTAGCTCTTGTGGGTTTCTTTGGCTGGCCCTTTTCCCTATAGTCAGTCCTGTGGATGTCCATGACACTGGGCAGGAACAGGATATCCAGGAAAAATGCCAGTGATGGCCCAACATCAATGGTGTAGCAGAGACTAGGGGCCTCAAACCAGAACAATGACTCTTTGCATTACACACCTGCATGTAAAAATGTATGGATAAGGGGGTTTTACTGCATGACTCATTGTGTCACACTGCAGCTTCCATGATGAGATTTTTCCCTTTCTTCCTTTTCTTTTCTTTTCTTTTTCTCTTAAATTATATTTTGCTTTATTTTGGGGGAGATGGGTGAGATTGGGAGGCATGATGTGAAAGACACAAAGAATAAGTCTCCCTGATCCTGTTTTTTGATAATTTCTTCTCTTTGAAAGCTCTCTAGATTCCTACAGCTTTTTGGAAACACAGAGGACACTGCGGTCCCATTATCACCATCTGTGCAGCAACATGTCAGGGTTTCCTGCTCTCATCTAACTGTGACTTGGAGAATGCTGATCCATCTTTCCCCATTCCATCCTGCATCTGAGTAAAAGATATTTACATGTATGCCCAGGCTGCTTCAAAGGCATTTGGAAGCTGGGGCAGATATTTGTAGTCTGTGCTCATCTGAACAGTTGTGTCCTTAAGTGAATGCCAGCAGCACTGTGACAGCTGAATCACAAGTCACCTCAGGGAAGGAATGCTTCCTGGGCCTATGAGAGCCTTCTTCTGCTGGTGAGACCCTGCCCAGAACTGAGTCTCACCTGGACCAAAGGAGGGGTGTCGGGAGGAGAGAGGAGAGTAGAGTGTCCTGAAATGAAAGAAGGGGACATTGGCCCTTGTGGTTCCTCCAGATTGACACTGTGGGTTTTGGCTGGCCATGGGCCCTGAAAGGGGACATGGAATGACTGAAGAAGGCTCTTCATAGCACACCAGGAATCATGGGATCACATCAGGGCAATCCTGGGCCTGTCACATGGGCTTGGCCCAGGAATGTTCAGAGGGAACTCCATCCTTCCATCAGTGCAATGTGGCCCCATAAGGCTCAGTTCAGATTTTCTCAGATGAACAGCTTGCTTACCCACGGGGCCATCTTCTTCCCAAACTCTGCTCCATGGAAGCAAAATTCCCATCCCTGTGAGCAGACCCCAGAAGCCTGAAGTCTCCTCCTCCATGGGATGTTTTCTCAGAGCCATTGACACTTTCTTAGTCCTCTTCTTGCAAAGCCAGCTGCCAGCCTGGCTCTTCAGATCTTCTAAGCCTTAGTGAGTGTGATGGAGATACTTACAGATTGTCCCAAAGCATGATGTGTGGCACTCTGACATGTTTCATAACTGTCATTCTAATCACATGGCTGTTATGAGTCATGTACCTTCTGCTGTGCAGTGCTTGCCTTGAAAAGTTCATAGGTGCATATGGATGTACACCAGGACCTCACTGACCTTGCTTGTGGACCACAAGGGGCTTTCCATGGGAGATGACCCTTGGACTCACCTGCTAGGAAGGGCAGGTTGATTGGCAGGTGTGAGTGGGTTGGGTCGGGGGAAACTGGTTGACCCATGTGGCCCCTGGACTATTTATCCACTCAAGGAACCCAAGTTGATGCTGAGTGCTGTCATGGGTGGTGAGCAGCCCCTGGTCCCCCACCTACTTGAGATGTACTTTTCCTATCTGATGCTGTTGCTCCTCTAAAAACTTGACTCAGGAGTCCTGTCACCTTTTCTGTGTCTCAGTGTGGTCTGTGAGCCCTGGAGATCCTATTCTGGGGTTGATCATGCTGCAGCCTGTTTTCTCTTTCATCTGCCTTCTTCCCTGATAGATTCAGATTCTTCCAGGGCTCCTGGAGAAAAGTGGCTGACTTTTCCCCATGTCCCCAATGCTCAAGGTACTCAAGGTACAGTGTTGAGGGTTAGTGTTGATTACCCAGAATCACAGGGGCCTCCAAGGAGAGACACATCAGCCCTGATGTGATGTGCTTTTTTCTTTTTTAACTTATTTATTTTACACCTGGTCATAGTTTCCCCTCCCTCTTCTCCTGCTTTTTTAAAAAAGATGTATTTATTTATTATGTATACAGTGTTCTGCCTGCATGCATTCCTGTAGGCCAGAAGAGGGCATCAGATCTCATGAGAGATGGTTGTGAGCCACCATGTGGTTGCTGGGAATTGGACTGAGGACCTTTGGAAGAGCAGTCAGTGCTCTTAACCACTGAGCCATCTCTCCAGCCCGGGCATGATATGCTTTAACAATAAATACAGCTCCAATTTGCATGTACTCTGAATGTGTGGGGCTGGGGATGGTGGTGGGGACAGAGAAAGGGAGAAAATGAGGCCCATGGCTTGAAAAAGTCCAATTACTGCTGCAGCTCTAACATGCCCCAGACAGCCCCCATTGCAGTTTGTGACAAGTTCCCTTTGCTGGTCTGGGCAGTTCATAAATGGATTTGTGGGTTGTGGGCCCAGATGTTTTGGTCACTGAAATGTTCCCAGAGTAATACCATCCGCCTCACACCAGCTTGGGCACCCCTCACCCCACTGGGTCCCTCCAATAGCATTTTGAGTCAGGTCTATCCTATTTGTAGATGACAAAACTGAGCCTTACATGGGGGCTTCAACATGTACAGAGAGATACCCCCAGTAAGACCAGGGACTGATTGAAAGCCCCTTTCCCTTCTGGTGCTGGAGACCCTGGTCTGCTGCAGCAGCTAGCTGACTCAACAGTC